>VXBC01012174.1:1189059-1214538 GCA_013399945.1 Ploceus nigricollis | reverse complement strand
TTTTTTTTTTTTTTTTAGTCTTGACCATTTTCTCACTCCTTTTACATGGGATTTTCACTTCTGTGACTTTATTCTACCAGCTCTGTTTTGTATCAAAGTATTCACTGAAGCAGCAAATTATACATGATTATTGGAGATTACTCACCAAGAGTGAAGTGATAAATGAATAATTAATTCTCATTATTAGCACTGTTGCCCGAGGCCTCTGTGAAATCAGGACCCCACTGCTCTAGGTGCTGTACAAGCAAACAGGGACAGGCAGCTCTTGCTCCCAAAGGGCTCAGCCTGGAGAGGTGGCACAGCTCAGGGGAAAGGGGGAAAGAGAGGTGTGCTGGGCTGGGGCAGCATTCCAAAGCCTGGTGGGATCTGCACTGAAGAAATGCCCAGAGGTTCCCTCATTTCTTTGTGTGTTGGGTTGGAAGGATGCTGCCCCTCACTCACACACTCCAGGGACAGCTCTTATTGTCCTCTCACTAACCAGCACCTCTTGCAACACCACTGATTTTTCTGTGGCCGTGTTATTTCTTTGGCCTCTTTTCTTTTTGGCTTAGAGGGGTTTTGAGCCTCAGCTCCACCTTCTAAGTCAGGAAGGTGAAACACAGGTGCTGAAGCTGCTGGGGAGAAGGCAGGAGGGAGAAAAACCCCACGGGGGAGAGTTTCCTCCCTCCTGCCAGGCTGCCGTTTGCAGAGGGTGATCAGTATGATGTATAACTGTGGAACTCCCCCAGAGCACACACAAATAAAACAGGGAACAGGCTGTAAAATATGCTGGAGCTGGAAAATGAATGATCTCTGTCAACTATTTAAAAGCAATCCAGTAATGTGAACAATCAGAAGTGAAGAAAAATCAATACACTTTTCATGGCACTGAAATGGAAAATAAGTGGGATTTTACTCTGGTAAAATCCATGCAAACAAAACCCAACAAATTAATTCTGCTTGTCAATGAATATGGTCATGTCTTCAGCAGCAGCAGCACCTCCCAGAGTGCTCTCTTCAGCCCCAGCACTGTGCTAGTGATGTGGCAGAAATCCCCACTGGAGTCAGTGGTACATGACAGAGAATTATGAACCATTGTGAGTTATTCCCAACACATCCAATTTGTTTTACAAATAATTCCTCCAGGAAGGCTTCAAGGAAAGCAAACAGACAACAGAGCACAGCAGATACAGCCCAGTCCCTACTTCTGCATACAAAATTCAGACAAAGCACCAGAGTAAAGCAAAGCATCACAGTCCCTCTCAGACAACTGGAGACATGATTGGAGTGTCCCAAAGTGGCCATTTCTGCACTCCAAATTGCAGCCAGCTTCTGACTTCACCCACTTCAGTGGGTGGAGTGCAGTGTTGCAGAGCTTCACAGAGCCACACAATTTCTCTTGCAGGTCTCAGTGCCAGGCATGCACAGAGACAGATCTGTTAGTTTTCCTTTCCAAACTTTCCTCTCCTACTGGACACAAGAAATAGAGCCAGAAACAGCACAGATATTAAAGCCCGTGGCACTGGCTGTAAGAGAACTGCCAGATGTGCAGCCAGCTTCTGAGCCCTGGCCAGACCTGTGTTTGGCACTGCTGAAGCTCACAGCTATTCAGCAGCCTTCCCTCTGCATCCCAGCAGCAAAGGTCGTGGCTGACTCCACCTAAGATGGGACTTGAAGTAACACAGGAAGAACTTCTAGCAAGCCTAACTCATTTCTTCTCATTGGGACAAAAATTCTTTAAACTTGTTGCATTTGGCGAAGTTGTAAAGGAAACATTGGTAGCACTATGAACACAAACATGCCTTTTGCAGCTGAGCTTCTCCCAACAGCAGCTGCTGCATCCCTGAGCAGAAGCTGCTGTCAGACATGAATTTGAGGTCTCCTGCAGCGCCTCCAACATTGCAGAGAAAGAAAGGTTTTTCCCATTTAGTCAAGCGTGTAAGCTCTAAGCTCCTACAACTACAGTTATTTATTTTTAGGTTACCTCCAGAGCCGACGTTCCGCAGGCTCGGCTTTGTCTCCGCCGGGGCGCTGCCGCCGCTCTGTGGTGGCACATCCCGGGGCCCCGGGCTGGCACATCCCCGAGGCTCCGGGGCTGGCACATCCCCGAGGCTCCGGGCTGGCACATCCCCGAGGCCCCGGGGCTGGCACATCCCCGAGGCCCCGGGGCCGTGTCCAGTGAAGCGCGTCCGCTCCAGCCCCTTCGCACCGCTCCCGCTGCCCAGAGCGCTGAGGGCAGCTGGCAGAGCCCTTCATCCTGCTGGTGGTGCTGGTCCTGCGCCTTTGCTGGAGGGGCTGACACGAACCTGCATCGAGGGATCTGCACAGAGAGGAGGTGGCTCTTGGTGGCTTGGCCAGGGACACGAGTGCCCAGCTCAGGCACCCATCAGCTCCCTCCTCGGAAAGGACAGAGCGCTGGCCAGCTCTCAGTGTTAAGGACTGGCTCTCGCTATCCTGGGAGTTTGGGCTCTGACAATTCCCATCAGACCCCAGCTCATCTGTGGGGCCCAGACATTTTAAATGTGTTCTGTGGTAACTGTGCTAGTCACCTGCTGAATTAACCCTCAGCAAGAGGCAGAACGGGACCTCACTGCCTGAGAGAGGGAGCACTTCTGCTCCCAGGTGTTCTGACAGGGCTTACCAGACACGAGCCTGTTTGTAAAGGCAAGCAGATGATGACACTTCATTCCTGTATTTCCAGTGCCACCTTCTGTACAGAAGGGGAAACCTCTGAGTTCAGCAGCTCCGAGGAATGGAACTGGAAAATTCTTCCTCCACCCATGTGGCAAAATTCAGTCACTATTGAAATTAAACACTGAAGGATTTACATTTTCAGTAGCTCAACAGCACACTGAGTTGTGTGCTAGAGACACCCACAGGTGCCAAAACTTTCTAATTTTACAAAGAAATACATCAGCCTCACTTTGTGTTTGTCATAAATTTGTACAGTTTCTGAGAAGGGATGTAATGGGTGAGAGAAATAAACACCCACTATTATAAAAAAAGTAAAGTATAAGTCTGGCTATAAATATCAAAACCTCATGTCAGATAAATTCATGGGCCATGATTAAAGTATGTGATCAGCAATAGTTGTTTTTCTTTTCTTTGTCATCCTGAGCCTTTCCCAGAGGTTTTCAGCATGAGACTGCTGTGGAGCCTCTGTGTCCTGGCTGTGCCATGGAACACCACACACCTCATCCCTGGGGACCACACTGCATCCAGCCACACAGACTGGGGAAAACATCCAGCTTTTTTATATTGTATAAAGAGTCTGCAGGCATTAAAAAAACCCCAAAACCAAGTTGGATTTTCTTGTCCCTAATTTCAAATATTAAGAACAAACCTGTTTTTTATCAGTTGGTGCCTTGCTTGGTTGAGCTGCACAGAGCCACTGCCAAAGCTGGATCCAGAGCAGTAGATTTGCAGAGCCACATCCCTGGAAGTGTTCAAGCCAGGCTGGAAAAGGCTTTGAGCACCTGAGCCTGGTGGATCTCCCTGCCCTTATCAGGGGGTGAGTAGGTGGTCTTTAAACCTCCCTCCTAACCCAAAGCATTCTGTGATTTCACTCATCCTTCTACTTTCCTACAGTGCCTAGAAATTTACTTGATTACTTGATTAATTACATTCAGGAGGTTTCCCACTAAAGACTATTCAGCATGATTATCTGGTACCTCCAGACTTCCATTAAAGAGACAGACAAGGTCTTATCAGTTTTCCTAATAGCTGCCCCATGCTGCCCTGCCAGATCTGATAAGCTCTCAAGATGATTTGGAACAGCCTTAGAACATCCAAACACTTTTAATTGGGGTCGGTGTCTTCATGTCTGCAGATGCTCCTGTCACTGAATGATCAAATCACTCTGTGATCAGGACGAGCAGTCTGTGGCACAGTGAGCATCCCTGCAGGACACAGAGAAGGTGCTCAGGCAGTGAAGTCATCCTCCCGTGATCCTGGGCCTCTGGCAGGGCCACACTGGGCAGCACCACTGTGTCCCCAGCTCTGGCTCTGGTCACATCTGCAATTTGCTGGCAGAATCAGTCGGGGACGCTGCTCTGAAGGCTGTGGAAAGCTGGAACCGAGTGAATGAAAGACTCTACACAAACTCCTCTGAAACCTGGATTTAGGTACTTGTTTCCACAACACTCACAGCTTGTTTAAACTATAAAAGTGAGTGAAGCAATTCTGGCTGAGCAGCCTGTTTCGAGTTTGTTTTCCAGTTGTCTGCAGTATTTGAGTCTCTCTCCCACCAAACTTAAGAGTTCAGATTCTGTGGGAAACTTTCCAAATTCTGGCTGGAATACTCAGCCATTAATTCCCAACTTCCCCATCTGCCAGGTCTAGAAAACATTTCTTTAAATCCTTTAAAACATATGTCTAAACCGCTTGTTTATCTGTCAACATTGTCTCACACTCTTTAATTTTAAGGCTTAACTTTTTAAACCTCTCAAGGCTGACCCTGCTCTGAAGGTGAGAAGCTGTCAGTAAGTTTGCACCACGTAACGACTGCCTGTGGTACCAGACAGGCTGCGTGCCCCTGACCACACACCGAGCTGCTCAGATTCTCCCACAGCAGCCTTTTCCCTAACCCCTGTTAAAACATTAAAAAAAAATTTAAATGGATTTGAAAGGAGGCTGAGGAGCTGGAGAGAGAAAATGCAATTTCCTTGTTAGCTTACCCCGACTGCCCAGAGGCCGGAGCCTGATGCCCTGAGGGGAGCTCGGGTGGCACAGAATTGTTGCCACATGGGCTGGCTGCTGGCGGGAACCGGTTTACAGGGAGCTTTATGGGACACTAATTTCTGTTCAGACAGAACAGTTCTCTTGGTTAAATGGCTGAGTGTTTGCAGAAGAGTCGCTGGCTCCTCCTCCACTGCTCCAGCCTCAGAGCTGGGAGCACCAGCAGAGATTTCCCCATTTACACGTCTGTGCTTCAGTATTCCTCTGCTTCCAGTGCCGGAGGGTTTGACTTCACGGGGGCTCCTCCAGGCTCCCACTGCCACAGCTCAGCCTGGTTCCGAGCCCTCACCTGGTTTTCAAAGGAAAGTTCCCAAAAAGCTCCTCTAAAGTTGTCACTACATGGCCACACGCACAGAGCACATATATGGACACAAAATATGTTATTTATTGTGAATTTTGCAAAGACACATTTAAGCAACAAAATATACATTTGTGAACCTTTAGTTTTATACATAACAATCTGCTACCATAGCAATAAATTAAATATACATTATTTACAACAGACATAGGTCACCAGAAACTACAAAGCACTGCCTCTCTACATCAAAAATAAACTTTGTCAGATACATTTCTTCAAGATTTATTTTCACTCTATAAACTCTCTTCACATTCTCTGCTACGAATCCAGCATTTCCCTCTGCAGGACGCACGCAGTGCTACATTCATTGAAGGCGATGACAGCATGCTGGGCTGGGGCAGAGGCTGCAGCAGCGAGAGCACAGCTGGGACCTGCAGGGGTGCCCTGGCTTTGGGGGCACCGAGCACCTCCCGCAGCCTAGAGACCCCAGGCACAGCCCCCTGGCGGCAGAAACATCTCTAGGCCCCTTACCTGCCGCTCTTGAAGACCCTCAAAACTCTGGAAAGAAACTGAGTTTGTGCTTAGGATCCCCTGCTTCCCTCAGAAAAAAGCACTGCCGTGTTGTGCTTTAGCTCTGTGGGGTTTCGAGAAGATGCAAGTACGTGCCAAGTGCTCTCCTGAAGGGAAGCCCAGCCCGAGCAGCTGCACGCCAGCCCCGGGTGGAGGGGATGCCGGAGGAGGGGAAAGGGCACGGCCCGCCCCGCACAAGGACTCGGAGCCAGCGGCACCAGATGTGCAGCGGCACCAGATGTGCAGCTGCAGCTGAGCTGGTCTGAGCCAAGGGGCTGCAGCACGAGCAGGCAGGGACCCAAACCCCGGCAGAGGGGGAGCACCCCCAGCGACAGAGAGCCCTCCACACAGCGGGGGCTTCCCCACCACCCCCCTAAGGCGTTTCTGAGCCCCCTCTGCTCCCTCTGGAGTGTCACTTCTGAGGAGGGCAGAAGTTGTGTGCATGGAAACAGTGGAATCAGAAAGGAAAATGCACTGCCCAGTAATTCTAGTGTCAGTTAAGGATCCTTTCCTTTATATATATAAATATATATATTTTATACATATATATATATATATAACTCCCTTTTATATATGTATAGATGTGTGTCACTTATAAGCACAAAACATTTCGCAAAATATATACAGGAACACCTCCACCCACTGCTGGAAGTGCAGAAGTCCCCGGGATGTACCACAAGCACTGCTCAGCCCCAGGAGCGCCCCGGGACAGCCCAGGACACCCAGCCGGGATGGGAGGCGCTGGAGCCCGGCCGGGGCCGGAGCAGCCCGAGCCCAGCTGCTGGCAAGGATGCCCAGCGGGGTTCAGGCCTCTGGCGAGGAGTGCTGCTGGAAATGTCCCGCAGAGCTGCTGGAAATGTCCCGCAGAGCCGCTGGCAGAGCTCGTGCCAGAGCCGGCCCCGCCGCTGCTCCGGCGGGCTGGCAGGAGAGACACGTCCAGAGCACTGCCACTTCCCTGAGGCTCCACCCTGCTCTGCCCGTTAGTCCCATCTGAATAATTCCCAAATCAATCTAGGTCAAAAAGGAAAGACACAGTTTCAATAGAAAAAAAAAAAGCAACAAAACACAACAAAACAACCAAAAATGGCAAACCAGCTGACAGTAGCCACTGCATCATCTGCTGAAAGATCTCACAGAGATCAACACCCACAGGAATGACGACATCTACAGAACCGAGTGACTTCTCAGAGGGAAAAGTAAACCCAGAGCAGACCCTGGGAGCAAGTCATTGCACCAGTCAGTGTTTCACTGTGCAGCCTCAGGAAATCAGACCAAAGCTTCTAAGAGGAGAATTGGGGGTGGGTTTGAAAGTGCTACTGAAGCATCATCAGACAAGTGCTGAACAGCAAAGTGTGTGATCCTGAGACACCTACAGCTACAGGCTGGGCTGAGCACACTGCATGCTCCCCTTCCAAAGGAAACTCAAGGCTTAAACTCTATTGAAATGCAACTGCCTGGGAGCAGCAGGGAGCATCCCCATGGGAGTTATTGATATTTACTAGTCCTACACAGCACTTAGGGCCGGTGAAACTGCTCCCTGCCTTTTCACAACTGTTTTCCTTCTTTAACCTGGTTCCCCTCCCATCATAGCTGCAGCCTTCCCACATGGATTAACCCCAGCACAAGCAGAACACCTGTGTGAACCGGATCGTAAGGCTCTGGGGGAGCAGCTCCCTGCAGGACCAGGGGGAGCAGAGCACGTTCTGCTTGCCTTGGCTCGTCTCTGGCCCGGGGAGATGACAGACAGGGAGGAGGGCAGGTGATGGTTGGATCCTATAAGCACTTGCCCAGGAGAGAGGGGAGCAGGAGCAGGCACAGCCAGGGTGGCTCAGGGCTGCTCCAGGGGCACAGTTCTGCCCCTGCCTCCTGAAACAGGCTGTCAGGAACTCTGTGCCTCTTGGAGCACCCACTGGGGGAAGGCGACTTTGGCACTCAAAGTCCTGTTTTCAGTAGGAATCACAAACTTGGAGAACTGTGTTCACTTGAGACTGAGAACCTGATTTCATGAGGGTGTCCAAAGGTCCCAGGCTGGGGGGACAGGGGGGAATATCTCTGCAGCATCATGGCCTGTCTTCCACAAACAGGGTAAGGGAAATCTATGAGCAATGTGAAATTTACAGACAGGCTTCAGGAAACTTCACATGAAGTTCCATAAAGAGCAAAAGGATTTCTTGGCATGTTGAGAGAGGTATTTTCTGGGAAAGGGCATTATGGGAAAGTTACCTTGCAGAATCTATAATCCTTTCAGAATAACAAGAGCTTGCTCAAAAGCAGCAGGACAAACTCTGTAAGGGCTGGAGCAGCCTAATGCCTCACAAATCACCAGAGTTTTATGCATTTGCTTGCCTGGTGATCCAAGCCATAGGGCAAAGCAGAGCCCACCAGGTAAATCCCCTCTGGTTCCAGTTCTAGTACTCAGAAAAGCTAAAGCTGTAATACAGCAGAGCTTTAGCTTTGGGTCACCTTTCCCAGGCCTGTGCTCAGTGTCAGGCAGGGGCAAAGCAGGGAGGATGAACCTGCCAAGGAGGATGAGCTGGCTGCTGTCCCCAGCTCCACTCCCTGGGCCAAGTCACTCACCTGCCTCTTGTGCAAGAAACTGAGCAAGTTTGGAGTGAGGGGCTGCCTCTGCCCCAGGAGTTTTGGGGTGTAGGTAGGAGCTGGGGGATGGCTGGAGAGACACTGCAGACCCCACTCCAGGGAGAGCTCCCCAGGACCTCCCCAGGGAGGTTTTGCCCCATTGTCCCCAGAGAAGAGCAACAGCAAACAATGGTGGAGGGCAAACTGCCCCAGAGCCACTAACACCTAACTTTGGCCTGACCCTTCAAAAAACAAACCAAAACCCCTGTTTCCCCACTGATAACTGCAAATAAAGCATGGAGGGACCTAAACTATGCAGAGGTCTCTCCTGCTGCCCCTCTGCCCAAAAGGAGCTGCCAGGCAACCCAGGGATGGGGGGAATGGACGGTGCCCACAGCTGCAGCACGTGGGCCACCACAGGGTGAGCCAGCACAGCACCAGCAGGGGACATGGCCCTGCCACGTGTGTGCAGCACAGTCAGGGACACGTCCCCTCCTGCACGCAGAGCAGGGCGTGTGCTGGACAGGGGGACGCTGGGTGAGAAGGTGGCTGGTCCCTGCCAGGACAGGACTGTAGCAAGGTGAGAGCTCTTTTCTGGTGCAGCGGGCGAGGGCACCTCGCTGCCCATGGCCGGGGCGTGCGTGGTCCCATGGGCTGTTGAAGATTTTTCCCTTTGTTGAAACATCCTTGAAACAAAGAAGAAAAGGATAAAAGTCAGGAGTGTGGAAGGAAGCTATTCCCACCCCTGAGGTGCTGGCTATGAAGCACCTGTCCCAGGGAGGGAGCTGAAGCCACAGCAGTGCCCTTCCCCAAAACACCAGGCCACCCATCACTCCCAGGTTGTGGGAGAAGGAAACCCAGGGATTGGGTGAAAATCCCAGCTTTTTGAGACCCATGCTTTCAGAAATGTAACTTTCTTTCATTTCAAGTTCTATGGGCTCTTCTGCTCAGTTTGGATCTTCCTAATGACACCCTTAATTTCAGGGAACAGAAGGAACCCAGGTAAATCCCACTGAGTTCCCTTTACCTCTGCCCATGAAATCCACCTCATGTATCTTTGGTTTCTCCTTGGATTTTTGGAATGGGTAAGGGCCTGCACTGCCTTTCCACCCCAGTGCCCAGAGCACAGCACAGCAAACCTGGAGATGGGCACCAGTGTTTGACAAAGGTTAACTGGGAAAAAAGCAACCTGCTGGGCTGGGGCCCTGACCCTGGGAGCAGGTGCAGGAGCATGGTGCTCCAGGAAGGAACAGCAGCACTGGTGGGGGCAGACCTGCCATGAATCCCTGCCCTTTCCCTCACTCACCTACAGCAGCATTTTAGGTGTTCTAAGGTACAGTATGGATCCCATAAGCAATAACAAGGAGAGCAAGCAGCTGAACACAGCTGCCCCCCCCAAACAGCCTTTTTGCACAAAACAAAACATACCAACACTCACCTGTGACAAGTTCATGACTTCCTCCTGCTAGTGGCTCTATGTGAAAGAACAGAACATGGGGTGGGTTGCAAACAAAGGGGCAAGAAGTCACAAAATCCCTTCCCTTTTCTCCCTCACGGGCCCCAGAGCCACCCCCAGAGCCCAGGCCCCCCATGCCAGGCAGGGAGGACACGGCTGCACAGCATCCCACCAGTGAGAGCCCTGGCTCCTACCATGCTGGAGCTGCCATGGCTGAGCTTGTCAAAGCGAAACTTCAGGTTGGACCTTGGAGAATTTCTGTTCTTTAGATCTGCTGGAGGGAGAGGACAAACAAAGAACAAAAATAATAAACTGTGAACAAAAATATTTGCTGTAGTACTGGCTGCGCTCGCCCAGCTAGGCACTTTAATAGGCTGTCAGGAGTGCCACCAATATTTAGTCTGCCTTGGCTGAATGTTTGGCAAAAGCTGTACATTAAGTGTTTGCGATGGAACAAATTGAGGCTTAATTACGTTTCACAGTCTTTCTCCTGAAAATGCCACTGAAAAGGCTACAAGGAATGACTGATCCATATAATGTATGGGTGGATTTTCATGTTCTTGGCAGGAAAAATACAAAATAAACACTTCAAGCATTAAAAGGGGCTGGTTTAAGGGTTCAGAAAATCACTAATGAAGTAAGGAGGAGGACCTGTGGAGTGCCGAGACACAAAAAGTCTGCCTGCAGTCCGTGGTCCCATTTTGCCTGCAGCACTCTGGTTACAGAGCTGTTTGGGTCTATTTGTGCTTCCCAGCTGTTTCAGAACCAGCTCCTCAGCTGACAGTGTGTCTCTACGTGGATGCTGGTGCCTTGTGGCAGGCTCTCTGAGGCTCAAGGAATCAGAGCCATGGGGATTTGTGGGCGAAGGGTGACTGTGGCTGTCCCGTGTCTCACTGCACCATCCCCACAGGATGGGCCAGCAAAGAGCTTCTCCTGCCTCTTTGGCCCTTTTGAGTTGCACCTCACTGTGCAAACCACCCGACTGAAATGGATGGAGCTGGTGAGCGGGTTGGCAGGAGAGGAATGGAGCCAAGACCACGGGAAGCTGATTGTTGATTAAGTAATTGTGAGTCATGGCTCAGCCTCTGGAGACAGAGTTTCCACGACTACTGCACATGCCTGTCAGGGGAGACAGAGGGAACAAAGCCACAGCAAGAGCCACCTCTGCACTCTAATTGAGAAAGGAAACAAATTCCCATGGCAGTACAGAACTACAGCACATGGGGCCATCTCTCCAGAACAGCCCTGTCAGGATGGGGCTGCCCCACACCCCGTGGGTGCCTGTCCTGCCAGGGAGAGCACATCTGCTGCTTCACCCTGGGACCCCGACAAGGCTGGGGGCTCCTCCATCCCAGAGCCACAGACTCCATTCCAACCCACCACCACAGGAACCCAGGGGCTTTGGGTGGCTCCAGAAGTGAAAGGCAGCGCTGGTGCCTCCTGCCAGTCTGCCTGTCACCCACCTGTGGGGCTCCTGCTCATGATGACAGGGGTGGCCGTGGCCCCCGCGCCGGGGCTCTCACTGCCGGGCGAAGCGCTGTACACAAACACCTCGTGCTTGAAGGGTGACGCCGTGGAGGGCTGGCTCCCCTGCTCACAGAGACAGGACATGGCTTTTCCTCAGTCAGGTCTTCCCCCACACCCTGCCCATGCCCCACTGCACCCGTGCCCACTGCAACTACTGGCCTGGGCAGAGCGAGCAGTGCCCAGGGCATTCCAAGGCTCACTGGGTGCCACAGAGCCACAGAATGGTTTGGGTTCTTGGTTTGGAAGGGACCCTAAAGACCATCCAATCAGACCCTCCCTGCCATGGGCAGCGACACCTTCCACGAGACCAGGTTGCTCCCAGCCCTGTCCAACCTGGCCTTAGACACCTCCAGGGATGGGGCAGCCACAAGACCCCGATGTCCCACCAGGCACACCAACCCTCCTCCCCACACCCAGGGATGGGTTAAGCCTCCCCATGTCAGCAGTGAGGAGGCACCTGGGGGCTGGCAGGCACTTCTCCCCCTCAGAGCCCAGAGGTGTAGGGGCAGCAGGGGGCCGAGGGCAGTGGGGGATGTGCCACGGGGAGGGTTTGGTACCCACCACGCTGTCGTACTCCTCCAGGGTCTCGCTCTCCCCCGCCGTGCTGCTGAAGCTGCTGGTGCTGGAGGAGGAACGGGAGATGTTCGACCGCCCGTTCTCTTTCAGCTTGATAAAAGGCCTAGAGAGAGGCGGAACGGAAGGAAGGGCGCGTGGCTGTCACCAGGGAAGCGTGTCCCTTGGACTGTGACGGGGGACAGAGCCTCCTGCACACCCCCGGAGCAAAGTGCTGCCGTAGGAATGAACCTTTTGGGGTGCTTCGGCACATAACCACTTCCAAAGGCGTGGGATAAGGCATGGGGTGGGTGCCCAGCAGGAAACCCTACGTCGGGCTGACTTGGCCTTGGCAGGGAGGAACAGGCACAGCAGCCTTCTGTGTCCTGGGGATTCGGGCAACCTCGGTCAGACGCTGCTCTTGCTCTTCTTTAAAGACCAAAAAGGAGCTGTGCTCAAGAACCACCAGAATCTTTTCTCCCTTAATATCAAACTTATTTACAGTAAAATTTAGGTATGGTTTTGTTTGACAAATTCCTTGATGGCTGCTGAGCTGTGGTGGAAGGAGGATGGGCTCGTCCTGGCTCACCTGTCTTTGTTGGGGCATATTTCAGGGGAGCTGGGGTTGGATGAGGTTTCAGATTTCATCTCTTGGGAAGAATGTCCCAAATCTGGTGTTTTCTGGGCTCCAGAAACACTGTCGCTGAGGGCACAAAGAGACAGGTTGCAGGGGTTATACAAGAGACTTAAAAAGGATGGTCAAACTGTACTACCTCACACCAGCTATAAACTGTGAGAGTGGCAGATGCTCTCTAGGTACCACCACAAACTTACCACCTTGTCCTGCTCTCCGCCTGGCTCTCCGACGTCGTGTGCAGGCGGGGGAACAGCCCTGACCGGCGCTTGATGGGGCTCCTGGACTGGTTCTTGGCAGCAACAGCTGGGACAGGGGGCTGAAAGCAGAGAACAATCTGAGTCTGAGAGCAGAGCTCTCTCCTGGGACTTCAGAAGCTAAACATCCTGCAAGGAACTGCGCTGCCTGCGCATCTAAAAGCCACATAATGATAGAACTTCTTTTCTATCTCCTTTTACTTTGGGGCCAAAACCCCAGGTTCTTTCACAAAACCCTTTGGTTCTTCCACAAAACTTGCCCAACTTGAACAAGGCATCCAAATTCACAGCCTGCTCAAATCTCCCCCTCACCCTGACCCTCGCTGCCCATGCAGGGGACTGCCAAGCTGCATCAGTGGAACGCAGTGACCTGTCAGGCTTTAGAGGGGTGAGAAGAGGAAGGGACAGTGGGACAGAGGGACAGAGGGACATGTGGACATGCTCACCGAGAAGGTGGTCTTGGTCACCTCGCCGCTGTTGTGTGCAATGCCCCCACTGAGGCTGCCTGGGATGCCACTGCCATGGTGCTTCTTCTGGCTGCCCACCATCGTCTCCATGGAGTGGCTGCGCACCCGGATGGCTCTCTGTGGCACAGGGGACAGGAGGTCATCACCGCCCAGTGGGGTGCTGTCCCCAGAACTCCTCCCCAGCTTCAGGTCTTCCCCAGGCACAAGGGAGAGCAACCTGTCTATGCCTCCCTGAGCAAGCACACCCCAACAACAGCACGGCTCGTGGCAGCAGCCCTGGCAGGTGCAGCTGAGCATGGGCTGCCCTTGGGGAGCCCCACAGCCACCACAGGATCAGATTTTCCCCCCATTGCTCTGTGATATCTCTGGGACCAGGAGATGCAGACACAAGCCCCAAGCCCTGCCTCCTGCCTGGCCAACCTCCCAGACCCCTCAGCAGGAACAGGGACCATAGCCAAGCCATAGCCATGTTTGTGTGCACACCCTCCACAATTCTGCCTGGCCTCAGAGAGGACAGCTCCTCTCCTGCCCTTCTTGCACCTCTCCTGCATCTCTCCAGCCTGTCCCAAAACAGCCCCTAAGCTGGAGGCTTCACAGCCACATAAAAGTGCTTCTGTTCTTCAGCAATCTACTGCTTGAGAACACATTTAGCCTGAACTGCTGCTGTGGCTTCTGGTTTGGTCTATCCACCTCTGGAAGGGACTGAAGGTGAGCTGTGCAGCACTGGCCCCACGGCAGCCACAGGCTCTCCCTGCTCCCGTTGATCTTCATTTCTCCACGTCAAGCAGCCCCCTTCCCTCGCACTTCACATCAGCAACCTTCTCCATTCCCTTCTCAGCTATTCCCTCAGCCATGGCTCCTCCAGCCCCTGAATCCCAGCCCAGGCTAAAGAGTAAATGAGCCATGGCAGGCCAAACTCCTAAGGGTGCCAGCACTGCATCTGCAGCACGCAGGCTGTTTGCTGCTGGCCCCAGGGCTCATGGAGCCACAGGTGGACCTGTACCAGGGTAAGGGGAAGCTGCAGCCCTGAGCTCTCACCCAGCCTGCAGTGCTGCAGACCACAGCCCCAACAGCCCCTCCTGCCCATCCAAGAATGAACATCAAGCAAGAGTCCATCAGACTGAATTTATTGTGGTCAGCAGCATTCATATACAATTTGATGTTGTTCTTAGGTAAACGTGATCAGTTGCTTTGCTGCAAAGCAGCAGCCACAGGCACTCACACTCTGCAGGCTCCTGTCCAGGGATGTGGAGCTCTGTGGGGTTCCCCAGCACCCCAGCCCTCAGGAGAGGCTCCTTTCCCCGCAGAGGAGGCAAAGGCACCTCCCACTCACTCAGAGCCCAGCAGAACTGAGCTCTGCTCACCTCTGAGAACTGGTCCCCCGGTCGCCTGGCCGAGGGGATGGGTCTGTAGGCTGGGTCGTAGGTGCAAGGCAGCGGGCAAAAAGATACGATGGGGACGAGGTGTGAGCCCTGCAGCCCTCCTTCACCGTGTGTCCTGCCCCGTCACTCCCAGAGCACGCGGTGCAGGACGTAAGCCAGCAGGCAGCCCAGCAGCGCGGGCCCGAGGCGCCCAGCGCGGACCACGGGGCTCACCTCCCACCCCAGCACTCCCTGCAACGCCAAGAGAGCACAGGCTGTCTCCTCACCCACACCAAGTGTGCCAGAACATCACTGCTCAGCCTCAGCGCTGAGACCCCGACGTGAACGCTGCGATGCATGGCTGACTGCACAGCAGTGCCATTGCTACACGCATGGCTGACTGCACAGCAGTGCCATTCCTACACCTCTCATCCTGGAACAGGACACATCTGAGCCTCTGCAGTGGGGTCTGGGGAGCTGTGCACCCCTCATCCCCAGCCCATCCTCCAGGTACAGGATGAGGTGGCTCACTCACCAGGCTCACTTCTCTATGCTATAGAAACAACCATGTCTGAGATAACAGCAGGAGCTGTCCCAGCAGTCGCAGCCAGGACAGCCCCCCTGCCCAGACAGTGACAGCCACCCAGCGCTAGCCCCCTCCGTGCCACAGGGCAGCTGCACCGCAGACACCTGGCAATGGCTCATCCCCTCAGACTCAGGTGCTGCCCCTCCATCTCGAGGGCTGTCCCTGCTGCCCAGCCAGTCACTGTCCCTGCTGCCAGTGGCTGCTCAGAGTTTCCTCCACAGCACTTTACCCATTCCTTTTCCTCCAGCCCACATCACCTGCTTTCCCTCCCACTCACCCAGTCTCACTGGCACACTCAGCACCACTTCCCCACTCCACACCCAGCACCGTTCTTTCTGTCTTTGTTTTAAGCACAATGACCACCACCCCCACCCGCTGCTGGGGCAGCTGCCCCAGGCACCCCTCCTGATCCCTGTCCCACAGCAGTGGCAGCCAGCAGCCAGAACATTAGCAGGACAGGTCCTGCCACAGCAGAGCCCAGCTGCAGGCACACTCTGTGGCAGGGGATTGAGTTCTCAGTTCTCTCTGAACTGAGACTCCTCTGGGGACACAAAAAATGCTGCAGCACACTGCTAGAGAAGTGCTCAGGAACTCTGGAGAAGTCACTCCAATGGGGACACTCACCAACAATGCAACCATGCCAGCTTTTGCTTGCTCCCACTGGGACCAGCTTGGGCACTTGGCAGGCTGAGCAGGCAGTGGTGGCAGCAGCCCCCACCTCCTCTTGCCACCCTATCCTCAGGGGACATCTCTTGTCCCCCAACATGCGCTCTGCCAACCCCAGGTGCATTTTAGCCCTGCGGTTGGCAAGGGCAGGGCTTTACCTTGAAAGACTCCAGAAAGCCTCCATGGCCCCCATTCTCCAGCTTGTCCTCCTCGGGCCCCAGCCCCAGCATGGCCTGCGTGTGCCCGTGGAGCTCGTCGTGAAGGTTGTCCAAGAGGGCGGCCCGAGTCCGGTCCTGCGCGGGGACAAAGGCTCAGCCCACGGCCCCAGGGAGGAGCAGTGGCACCGACCCACACAGCAGCTCCTGCTGCCTCCCTGAGGGCACTGCCTGCCCCACGGCCACCACGCTCCCGTCCCTGCGAGCGCTGACCCAGCTCCACAGGGAGAGGCGGCTGTGAGGAGCAGTGGGACGGCTCCCCAGAGCCAGCTCCAGGCAGGGACACGTGGGCAGCGTTACCTCCAGCTTGGCAAACTTGTCGGACTTGCAGCAGGCGTTCTCAGCATTGATGAGCTTGGTCAGCAGGAACTCCCGGAACTCGGGGCTCTGCGGGGAGACAACCAAGGTAGAAAACACCCACCATTTCAGGACTCTCTGTATCTCTAGTACCACAGCTGTACCAACCCAAAACCCAAGCTCACAGCAGCTGGCAGTCCCTCCAGATGTGGAAGCATTGGTGGAAAACCCCAGATGGGTTTGAGGTGCTCGCCTGCACCAACACAGCGCCTCAGCACCAGAGCTGCTGCTGCTGCCTCACTCAGTAACGCCATGCAGTGGTGCATGGCCACTCACCCTACCATAAACACCAGGGGCCTCAATGGAAACCAAAATTAATGCAAGTCAATTCCACAAGTCCTGTTTTCCCCAAGCCCAAGGTGTGCTTGGAAACATCTCGGACAGGCACATCTACCTTTTTTTACAGCTTGGACCATGCCTCCCTCTCAGCCCCTACCTTCTGGAACACCGGTGGGCTCGGCAGGGGTGGGCCAAAGGAGGGAACGTCTTCCCGGGCTGTGACTGATACCTGAGGAGTCAAGAGACATGTTATTCCCACGAGTGCAGCAGGATAACTGGGATTATGCCACCTACACCCAGGTGATATGTCAGACTGTTCCAAGGCACATGCAAATGCTGAGGACCATCAAAACTTTTTAACAAATGAGCTGTTTTACAAACATGTATTCTATGTACTGATGTCTGTATACACACACATTGTGTAACAGTGCATACATAACACACCTGTGTGCACACGTGTGTGTGTTCAGCACACAGGTACAAGTCCCCACCAGGCCTTACACTGACTGCATCACTGAGCACAGGGCAAGTGCCCTGGGCAACCTCCGCCAGGGCCTCACCACCCTCACAGGGAAGAACTTCCTCCTAATCTCTAATCTAACCCTACCTTTGCAAGTGGGAAACCATTCCCCCTTGTCTTGTCACTCCCTGCTCTTGTCAAAAGATGCTGGAGCAAACCTGGGTAGGTGCACATTGGGACTGCCCTCACCTTGTAGGCTGTGTTATCTGCCTCGGGGTTCTCCACCTGCACCACAATGTAGGCGTGCAGGAAGTTGGAGGCAATCATGTCTGGGACGAATGGCGTGTTCTCCTCTTGGAAGATAATTGCCACAATGTCATTGCCAATGTGCCTCTTCCTCTGGAGCTAAACCAGAAGGGAGAACATTGGGTCAGTAAAGCCAGGCAGCTCTGCTCCTGCAGGAGCAAGTGCCAGTCCCGCGCTGGGGAGCCAAGGAGCCACTTCCCACGGTGCCAGGGCTTGGCAGGGCCCGTAGCACAGGGCAGGGCAGTGCCAGTGCATCCCCACTCAGACCCTTCTGTGCAAGCAGCCACATCTCTCTTACTTGTTGTGTGTCTCCTTCGGTAAAAGGCAGCTTTGTAGAGACATGAAACATTATCTCCCTGTCCCTGAACACCGTGTACACAGACTCCAGTCCCGTCTGCCCATGGCTGACATCCAGGCCTCCTCGAAAACTGGAGATCAAGGGAAAGGCGGAGAGAAACGGAGAGATGTTAATTGAAAGCTTCACAGAGAGCACCAGGGGCTGTCAGGGGACAGGCTGATGGAACAGCCCAGCTCATTTATCTTTATCTAGCAGCGAGCAAACGGGAAGGAACAAACCGTGCGTCATGTGCTGTAACCAGCCATCGCTGTCACCAGCCTGAAATACAGGGTGCACATAAAGCAGGGCTGGTCAGCCAGGGCTGACCACAGCCACGGGCACAAGCTGTGGCCTCACCATCCCTCACCAGCAGTGGGGGTCTCTGCCTGCACTGTGGCCGCTGCAGGGACTGCCCTGGAGGCACCCGTGGCTGAGCCGCGACACCGGGCACAGCACATTTCCACAGACTGCCTTCCATCTATGGCTGAATATAGCCAGATTTTATCACAACCTCAAAGCTGCAGGAAAAGAAATTTTTCTCCCTTGGCAGCTCCAATTTTTTTTTTAACTCCCCCAGCTTTGAAAAACAAGCCAAAACTATATTTGCTTCTGCTCCGCACATCCCGCTCATGAGCGAGATGACTTCTGTTCTCACACGTAGATATTTTTACATATGACATGGTCTCTTGTTAATGTATTTGTAAAATCATCCTTTTTATTTAACTTACCCTTTGAAGTCCTGGAGAGTTATGGTGTCTCCCAGAAAACTTAAGAAGTTCTTGAAGGCAGTGCTCTCTTCATTATTGCCAAACAGCTCCTCCTCTTGGGTCTACAAAACACAGGGTGCATCTGCTGACAGCCCCAACTCTCCTGCCTGTCCAATCCCCTGCCACCTCCAGCTCCATCCATGGGGTCCCTGGGGTCTGACCAGCACCTTGTTCCATGGTGTCCTGCACAGCCACGGGCTGCTCCCCACCTCTGCTCCCCAGCTGGCACCACCACACTCACCAGCAGCCACCAGCACCACCCATGGGCTGTCACAGCCCGCTCAGCGCCCAGGACAGCCTAGGGCAAAGCTGCTGAGAGCCTCTTCTGAGCCCCAGCAAGGACTTTAGGATAATATCCAGGAAATACCAAACCAGAAGCAAATCCTCTGTTGAAAAATCCCTAATCATCTCCTGCTTGCTGTATTTCAAAACAATGAGACCCTAATTACAGCCTTGCATGAGTCACTCCATCCAACCCAAAATGCAATATGTAGAGTGCCTGTCAGAGTAATTCTCAGTGAGTTCTGAGGCTGAGTTCTGCACTCCCCATCCAGAGTCCCCCTGCTAATGACAGCATTTTCAGCAAGCGCCTCTCTTCAGAGCCCACAGTCCCTCCAGACAAACGTAGCTGTTTAGCTGTCTAAACATACATCTGATTAAAATACCACGCCTGCTAAAATCCATTTTCACATCCGCTTTTCCCTACAGCAGCTTGTGGGCTGATTTCCATACTGAGACTTTTCAGTCATATCATTTTTTAATGAGTGGGGAAAACATCCCAGCAATGAGAAACACAGTCAGTGAGGACATCCAGTGACACGAGGTGCTGCACATGGCAGAATTACGGTCAGAGTTGAGCCTGTGCTCGTGAAACGTGGATCTCTGGTGCACAGGGACATGCTCCATGAAAGCAGCATGGGGACAACTCACCTGCCTGAACTTCTGATAGATCACACCAAACTTGAATGTGTTGTTGACCTCATGCTCATCATAAGACACTATCATCTGGGATGCCTGCAGGAAAGCAAAATGCCAATTGTTTCATCTGGTGGTTCAAAATGTGATGGCCAAAAGATCCGTGGTGAGGGGTGATGAGAGCCCACCAGAGCTGCAGCAGAGTACAACAACAGCTGGGCAGCATCAGGGGAGTGCAAGGGGAAAAGAAGCCAAATTCCCACATAATTAGGCTAAAAGTTTTCAACAGTGGCCTTGGGTGTGGTTGTCAGCGTCCCTGCAGAACACACAACCAACTTGGGCAAGTTACCTCACCTTGGGGTAGAGAACCGGGTTAAACTTCAGCCCAGAGGCATCGTCACAGAAGGCCTGTGGGCAAGGGGAAAGAGCAGTCAGTGCCAGGTCCTTGGCCAAAACTTCAGCCACAAATGTCTTATAAAGAAGCCAAATACAGTCTCCAATAGCAGGAGCTCCCTCCTTCACACCCTGTCATTGGGATGCCCCATGGCATGGCCTGCCCTGACTGAGGGTGCAGCAAGCCAAGTCCCAGATCCCATCACGTCAAATGAGTGCCATTTTCTCTCCTCGCTGGGATCAGCAGGAAACCAACAGCAGGGCCAGCACACAGCCCCACCCAAGTGCCCCTTGACCTGAGAGCCCAGGCACTGCTGCCCAGCACTGTCTGGTGCTGCCCAGCACATCCCAGACTGCCTGATGTGCACTGGCACAGGCTTTGCTGCACGTGCTCCAGCCACGCCAGGCAACCCACCTTTGCAATCTGGGGGATACTTGGGAGTTTGCTGAATCCTGCCAGTGGAATCCTTTCATGCAATGTCTTCACTTTGGACCTAGCAAAGAAACAACAAGCAGCCAGATGTCAGAGAGTGTCTACAGCAAAGCAATACCTGCTGTTGGGAAACAGTAGTGCTGCATTCGTTGGGCCTGGTTAGTGAGCAAAGGCTCGATTTGTCTTCTCATCTCTTAAAATATTCATAGTTCCAGGGAAATGACACAATGGTTCAGACATGCTGGGTCCTGTCAGCTTATGGAGGGATGGTGAGAGAAGTGACTGGTGTTATCCCAGGGAGGATTAAACTCACAGAGGTTTACGTTCAGTTCCAGCAGGTTTAGCAACAGATCAAAGTCTCATGTTCATTATCAGATTTAGTCAGTCCCAGCAGAGAAATACAGGGATGCTGCCACTGCCTCCCATCTCCCCAGACCCCCACCACAAGCTGCCAGTCCAGATCAAGCACTTGCTGTAGAAACAGAACCAGGGACTCCCAAAGAGAGAATATTTTGTTAAACAAAGCTTTTTTTTCCCCATACCTGAGTATAACCCTTAAATATTCTGTGCCATCTGTCTCCTCACATTTAACAGAAAGGATCAGATTTCCAAGGCTGCTGGCTGTACAATAGAAATTTAAATGATCCTAAAAATAGAAAACAGCATGTTAGCAGCCGGGAAGCAACTCGCCGATGGCAAGGACACTGCCTGGACACTCACCTGCTACCCCAACACCCTCCCATCACTCACACACTTGCACCCCCTTGCCAGGAGCAGGGCTGTGAGCAAGAAGGCAGGGCTGCCATACAGGCCCCCATGTCTGGCTGAGCCCCAGGTGCCCAGGGACAGGAGGCTCAGAGCCAACATCCCCTCTGGTGTCACAGGAGTCCTGTGGCTGTGGGGCCGGGGACAAAGGCCACATGTGTGGCCATCACTGCCATGCTGGGAACCCACCAGTGCCTCCATTCCCTGCAAAGAGGGAAATTGTAAAACTTGCCCCTTTTGCTCTCAGCTGGAGAGTTTTCTTAGTCAAAGGTGTGCACCTTTGAGCCCCGTGGGGTGGAGGAACCCACCTTCCCCAGGAAATGCTTGCGGTAGGCTCTGGCCTCTCCCTTGCACTCCAGCTTGTAGCCATAGGTGCTGGGGCTGAGGTTTTCCTCCTCCTCCTCACAGATGCTGCTGTCAGATGAGGTGGGCGTGCCAAGGTTTTCTGGGTCTTCTATCCAGTATCCCCCAAACTGGGGCAGGATGATCAGCGGGTACGGGCTGCCCTTCTCCAGGATCTGCAGAGACATGTGCCATGAGGGGTCAGGCAGGACAGGGCTGTGGATGTGGGATGCAGAGCTCACTGCTCCATGTTTTGTCCCCCCCCGACAGCCCTGGCACCAGGAGGGACAAGTCCAGCCCCTCTCTGAAACCTCTTCTCTGTCACAGAAGAGGGCACATGCTACTGAGGAAAAGCCAAAAACCACAAAGGTAGGGAGGCAGGAACATGCTTTATGTAGCTCCTCTCAGAAACAGAATCTCCACCAATGCCTCTGCCGTCAGCAATTTTGGAAAGGCATTCACCAGAAGGTGTTCAGGGGGTTCAGGGCACCCACCTCATCAATGCTGGGGTATGGGATGTAGTCTTCCTGGAAAAAGGAACCAAAACATCATCTATGACCATCTGCTCCCCACCAGCTGTCCCTTAAAACCCCAGCCCTGCCCACTCAACCCAGGGAGTGCCTCCAGCACCTGCTGGTCCCTCGCAGGAAGGCATCAATGCAGGCTAAGTCCTGCCTAAAGGCAGTTCCTCTACTGGTGCAACTCCCCAGTGCAGTGGCAAACCCCAACCCTTTTGCACAGCTGGAAGCTGAAATGCACTGGTCTGGACACAAAGCTGGATTAGGGATTTACAGGCACCGTGCTCCCATCTCTGCAATTCAATCAGTGCCCTGTTTTTAGATAACATCTAAATCCTTTCCAGCCCTTTGAGTGACTGTCTTTGACGATCACATTAAACCTCTGAGATGAGGGGGGGACACTTGAAGAGATCCCCTCAAGAAACAAAACTCAACCAACCTTGTGTTTTTGGCTTCCAGACCTCTGTTCTTCCAGTTTTGGTGCCTGTTTGGAACAAAATGAATGCATCAAACAATTTGGATCTTTTACCAATACAGGGGGTCGGACCACCAACATGAGGGTATTTTGCTACATGGAGATCACTCCAACCCAAGTGGCTGGAAGGTGAGGTCTGTTCCTGGGACAGGCCCTCTGCCCTCAGGGGCTCTGCTGGGGCAAACATCCCGAGTTACTGGCATGCACACTGCTGCTCACCTGCATTTTTTCCAGCATTTCGAAGAATTCTGCAGACTGAAAAGAAAAGAAGGAAATCTACTGTTCGAGAAAAGCAGACACAAGGCAAGCCAGCCCGAGCCACATCACAGCAGGGACACTGGACCCCCACCCCGAGCACTTGTCCTGCTCCCTGAATGTGACCAGGCAGCTGGGACACCAGGATTCCCATCCAGCCCAATGTGGAGCTCAGCATCATTGTTGCAGCTGCCCTTGCCAGGAGCCCTCAACCCCCAAAAGTGCCAAGCTTTGAGCACGTTTGATCGGGGGTCTTGAATCATTTATTTCTTAATCACAGCAGCATTGGTGAAGCTGCTGCCTGTGGTGCTGGGTTCCCCGTGCAGGGTTAATCCCCCTTGCCAAAGGAACTAAAGAGATTACTGAGCTGCTCCTGTTAGAAACCCTGTTTCTGCTGCCTGGCTCAAGAGTGCCGGGGACAGGAGCCGCAGCCACCACACACACAGGGTGAGTGGCCCTGCACCCCGGCGACACGGAGGGGACAGGGACAAGAACCCCACCAGGGCGGGCACAGCGCAGCATCGCCTCTCCGGGAGAGCTGCCAGGACCCCGCTGATGGCTCAGCCGCGCTCTCCCTCGGCGACGGGAACTGCAGGCAGCCCTGCTCCCAGCCTGATCTCCCCGCGCTGCCCAGCCGGCCCGTCCTGCTGGCGGCCGGGGCTCCGCGGAGCTGCTCTGCGGCCACCCCTTCAGCACCGCACCCGCAGAAGCTGGACTTGCTGGACAGTCCTGATCCCTGTCCCAGCTCTTCCTGCTGTCAGGTACACACAAACAAATTACCCAGCCAAACTACGGCCGTGAATGCGGCACTCCCAGTGAACCCGTGAGTGGCTTTTCTGGAGGCGTGGCGCACCCGCCCGTCCCTTCTCTCAGCCCTCCTCTCATCGGGTTTGCCCCCGGCCGCTCCCAGGCGAGGAGGGGCCGGGCCGGGCAGCGCTGCCAGCCCGAGGAGCGAGTGAAAAGCGGGAGCAGCAGCTCCCATCCTACCGGCTGTCAGAAACGGTGTGCGGGAGAGACACGCGTGATTTGGGGCCAAAAAAAGGGTCATGGTAACAAGGGGAAAGGCAAGGGGGATGATTTTTAGTGAAGCCTTAGAATAGACTGAATTTCTCAAAAGACAAAAAAATAAAGGAAAAAACAGAGGAGGGGATGAAGAAATGAAAATCAAAGGAAAAGTCTGAGAGAAATTTTTTCCTTTAATATTTGTGGTGAGCAAAGGTCGGATTTACAGCACGAGCAGTCTGTGGCTGCCAGCACAGGTGGGGCAGCTGTGGCTCGGACACAACCCCGGCTGTTTCCAGCTTTAGACTCTGCCCCTCCTTACCTAACACACCTGCAGGAGTCAAAAGAAAAACCCCAGGCTCAGACAGCTCTGTGCCCACAGCTGAATACTCTTTAAAAAGTCTTCCTTAGTTTGAGCTTGGTTTGGATTCTGTTTATCTCCAGGTACAAATGTTCTTGGGTAGTTTCAGGTCCTGCTCTACCAGTAGACAGAGCCAAGACCTGACCCCACGGTGGCACCGGACCCAGCTGGGCAGCGACAGAAAATGGCACACGTACTGAGCAAAGCAGGCAGCCCTTCAGAGAGCTGTGCACACTCAGAGCCAGCTTTCTTGGGCCACAAAGGAAAGAACAGAAAGAAAACCCTGCACCAGGCGGGAGCTGCCAGGAATGGAGGGCAGCAAGCAGAGCTGGGCACCCCTCCCCAGCACTCTCCCCCACATGCCGCAGCCCTGGAAGAAATCTATTCCCCACCTGCATCAGCCACGCAGCCAGACCTCCTCATGGGCACCCGGCAGGAGCACCAGCGCGGCCATCCCTGCCCAGCCCCACCTCCCTTCGGTAGTGTTTCCTCAAGCCAGAGGCACAGCGGGACAGCTGCCTTGTTATTTCAAAGGGTGGCTCCCCTGGGAGGCGAAGTGCCCGGAACAGGTTGGGCAGGAAGCAGGTGGGGTTTGCAGGGCACAGGCAGGTGCCTGCTGGGATGCACGGCTCGAGATGCCCGGCCCCATGGGGCACGCATCCTGCCTCACGCCGGCACCGAGCACCCAGCACGGCGCTGGGGAGGGCTCCGGGGAGGGAGGGAGGCAGCGCCGGGACTCGGCGCCCCGCTTGGCACCGCCGCCCGCGATTGCGTAACGGGAGTGTCGGGATGGGCCGGCGCGGATGGGAGAGGGATGGCGTCGGAACAGGCTGCCGGCTGAATTCCAGAAACCACCTA
The DNA here is from genome assembly GCA_013399945.1 of Ploceus nigricollis. Lineage (NCBI taxonomy): Eukaryota > Metazoa > Chordata > Aves > Passeriformes > Ploceidae > Ploceus > Ploceus nigricollis. Next base: position 1,189,833 of record VXBC01012174.1, on the reverse strand, counting down.
CTGCTGCTCCTTCGGGAACAGCCCTAAGCCGTGCAGCCGCTGCGTTGGAAGTGCTGCTCCCCACCAGCCCGGCTTTCCAGCCCCGGGGCCCGGCCCGGCCCAGCGCCCGCGCTCTCACCTTCATGGTCGGGGGGGCCGTCAGGGGGGGCGACAGGGGCCGCTCCGGGACGGTCACATCCGTGCTGTTCAGCAGCTCCTGCTTCCTGGAAAACCAAACACAGGCATGTCAGCTCCCCCCTGCCCGAGCCAGCGCACGAGGCAGGAGATAAGGGTTATCTCCCGTGGCAAAGCCGTGGTGTGCAGCTGCCTGTACAGTCATATCTGGAATCTGAGAAAAAACCCAGCAGACGGTGTGAGAAGGTGATAAAAGTCATCAGAAGAGCCCGTGCCCAGGGTGGGCTGTGAGCACCCATGTGTGGTGCTGGTGGTGCAGGGACAGCAGGGCCGGGTTCCTATGACAGGAACCAGCCATCGCCACGGCTTCCCTCCCGCTGGCACCCTCCCCACCTGGGCAGGACCTGCAGCTGAGCAGCCTTCTGGCAGCAAAGGAGGCTCGGTGACACCCGGGGACACCCCAGCACGGCTTTGGAGGGACCCAGCTGAGGGCCCCTTTGCCAACATGGCACCTGGCACTGGATTTGGAAGCACCAACAGCCATCATGAAGATGCAAGACCCCAGGAAAGCGGAAAGCAGCCCCTGTGCCAAGACAGCCCCCCCCAAAGTCCCCTAAGCTTTGGAAAAGTACGGCCTCAGCCCTCCCCTGAACAAAATTC
>VXBC01012174.1:1168096-1182104 GCA_013399945.1 Ploceus nigricollis | reverse complement strand
GGCTCAGCCCTCGGGTCACCCCGGTACGGAGGCTTTCCCGGCTTTCCCGGCAGCCATAGCCCGGGCTCCTTAAGGGGCTCCTTAAGGCACAGTCCCTTCAACCCCCACAGAGGGAGGACTCGCTCCTGCCCCACAGACGGGCTCCTCATCGCACAAAGCCCCGCAGGACCTCTCGGCGGTCCCTGCCATCCCTCTGGAGCCGAGCATCCCTCCCCCCTGAGCCCAGGCTGCAGCAGCGGGACAGCACGGGGCCTCGAGCCTGTCCCTCACACCGGGAGCTGACACACAGCTCCCTCCAGGAAATGAATTCTTTTTTTTATTAAGTAAACTGCAAATTATCTACTTCTCACTTCAGCACCTTTCCCTGGAAGTCCTTGTTGCCATGGTGATAAAACACCCAGGTCCCTCTGCCCCCCTTATCTCACCTCTCTCCTCTGCCAGTTTAATTTTCACAGGAATTAGACACAGGACGAGCTACAGCACTTTGAGCTACTTCCTAGTCTAAGGGATGAAAGCACCATCCCTGCTGCCAGCAGGTGTGGGATCATTCATGAGAACATCCACCCAGCACAGGACAGGACACAGGCACCTGCCCAAATCCTGCTGGTTCTCTGTATCCCTGCAGCCATCAGGAACAGCCAAAACAATCCTCCTGCATCTGGTCCAGCCCACTGCCCTGGGTGGGTTTAACCAGCCTGGCCTTGGAGCAGGGAGGGCAGAACCTCTCTGGCAGTGGCACGCAGGTGCAGGGCCCCTGGGGCAGCTGTTCCAAGTGTCACAGCCAGGTCAGGGTTTGGGGGGACCCCGCCACAAACAGGAATCTGCTGGGGAGCACACACAGGCTGCAGGCAAGCACATCCACCATCCATTCAAGCAGGACCTGAGCAACTCCCAGGGAAAGATGGCAAGAAAGGCCCCCTACTCCCCACCCACGGAGCAAGAGCCCAGCACAGATCAGGAGCTGCCTGGAAACCCCCAGCTGGGGCAGTCAATCATTAACAATGCATGGGGCTCCCTTGGCAAAGCCCGTAATAAATGTGTTTGCTCAGGAGAAACAGCTTGCAGAGGCCACATCTGGCAGGGGACAGCCGCTCCTGCTGCCTCGTCCTGCCTGTCACACTCCTGTCTACCACCCTTAAGGAGATCAACATAACCTCAGTTCTGGCCTTCTCTATCTAAATGTTTCAGCAGAATCTCTAATCAGATGGATCCTTTAAATGCAACAACAACAAAACCCCTATCATTGCCATAATCTCTTTCTGTATCCTACTGTAAGTCAGATAAAAACAGGTGTGATGTTATTTTTGTCAACACACCACATGAATTCACCCCAGATGAACCAGACAGCATTGCAGAGTCACCACAGCACCCATCCCGACCTACACTGTGCACATGGAGCACTCCAGAGAGTCAAGACCCAAACTGAAACCCAAGATCAGTATTTTTGTGTTTCACCAGATCTCAGGGTCCCTGGGGAGACTGAGGCAGCAGCAATTCCAGTAGACAAGTGTTGAGGAGCCCACTTCCCCACAGGAAAAAGTCCATCTCATTCTCCAAAAATTCCAAAATGCATTTCTGTCTCCTCAGAGCAACATCAGATGATGCCAAACTCTGAGTGGTGGTGGGAGAACATAAGTAGGTAAGAGGAATGAACCTTGCTAAACCTGGGTGCTACCTGCACTGCCAAGCCTTTCAATAAAGTTTTTGATGGATCAACAGATCTCTTCCTGCAGAAAATACCTGTCTGCTTTCCTTCAAGCTGAAGCTACCAGTCTGACAAATTTCTCAGACACAGAAAAAAAAAAAAATTAGATCCTATTTATGTGCCAAATTACACCAATTCTTGAACTCATTTCCAATTAATGGAGGGGGAGGGGGTTAATTTTAAATCTTTTAGCTCTCACATTAAACAGGCAGATTCGAATTTCATTGAGTCTCCTTCTCTGGAGACATTTTCCACATCTCCCCTCCCCTTTTCTAGACAAGGTAAGTATTAATCTCCTCCTGGTTTATGCTGAAGTGGCTTTGTATTGATTTTTAAAGATGTTCAATTCTCTCCTATTTGGAAATAGACAAACACTTTGAGCAGAAACTCAGGTTCCCTCTCCACCCAAGCATGGCCCAGCCCACAATGGAAGTAATTGCATCTGGACTCACTGCAGCTGATTTGTCATTTATGGGCTGAGGGCAAGACAATAGATGGTGAGGGGCTGAGGTGGGCTGGGGGTGTGGGCTCCTGGGAGGGCTGGATGCTCACACAGGCAAAAGGAACCAGGACCTCCTGCCCCACAGGACATCACCTCTGGCTGTGCCAGGCCCTGCTGAATCTGCCCTGTATTTCTTAGGTTCTGCCATCTGGTAGCTGCTCCAGGATGGACCAGGGCAGGATGACAGGACACCTAGGAAGGCACACAAGGTGGCAGGGCTGGTGCATCTGAAAGCTCCTGCCCTGCCTGTCTTCCCCATGCCTCACTCCCTCCAGCTCCATCCAGCCTCCTGTTCCCACAGTGATGCCACCAAAGCATCCATCACCTTCCTGAATGTTTGCAATAGGAATGCCCTGTCAGGGCCAGCACCCCCAGAAGCTCTCCAGATGTCCCAAAGGACATCTCCTAAGAGAGACCACTGCAGTTCATGACATTCCAAGTCTCCATCGTTCCTTTAAAACATCAGTACCACCCTGTCAGTGACTAAATTACCTCCAGGGTAAGCAGTTGCCCCTGTTTTATGATATCCCTTGAAAAATGCCCTGACATTTTTGCTCCAAAAAAGACAAAGCAGACTGGCAATGAACTGGGAAGCCTGAGGGGCTGGAGGGACAGGTCAGGACAATTACACACCGTGATTAACACATCACCTGGCAGTCTGGACACTGCTGAGAAAGAAGGATCTGAAAACACCAGACTAGGACAAGATTGAGCCTTTATCCCTAGGAGTACTGGATCTGCCATGAATAAATGACACTATTAATATTATTATGAAGCCATTAATTTATGTAATAACTTTGGCTTTTGTATAGATGCTGCTGTGAGATGAAAGCCCCCATAGGTGAGCAGCCCATCAATCTGCAGGGGCCTTTCCACCTGCAGAGGCCCCAGCCCCATGCTCACACCTGAGCTGCAGCCACAGCTGAGCCCCGCTCTGGTGACTCGGGGTTTCTGCTGCCTCCTCGGGCAGTGCAGGATATGTCCCTGTCACCCTCTGTGCCTCCCTGGGCAGGAGATATTTCTGGTTCCCTCGCTCACGAGGGACAGTGCCGGAAATACCCGAGCTATGCCGGGCATTTGCCACAGCCGGGCGGGAGGCACGGCCAGCCCATCCCCGCGGCACCGCGCCTGAGCTGCGGGGGCTGCCAGAGCACAGAGATTCCCGGGGCCCTTCCCCACCACCTTGGGACCCCTCACCTGTGCCCCAGGCACTGGCCCCGAGCCCCTCCGGGCACTGCCTCCCACCAGAGCACGGGCACCTGCCCTGCCCAGGTGGGAGAGCTGGGATGGGGCTGCTGCGCCAGCACCGAGGACTGGGAGCCAGAGAGGAACAAAAGGAGACAATGCAGCACGGCCCAAAACCCAAAAATAGTAACTGTTTCCCTGCAAAGGAGCAGTCACATCCCGATTTCCCTGGCACGGCAGAAACGGATTTGGGAGCTTGCAAACGAGGGAGAAAGCGATTATAGTGCTTCAATCGGTGCTGCAGGAGGAGGATAAGAGGGCATCCACTTTTACAGAAGTATCACAAGAAATAGAGCTTTAGATTACATTACATCCAGCCCCAAGTAATCTGATTAGAAATTTATTTTATGGCTTCAGTTAGAAAGACATGAAGGAAATCCCAGGAAAGCACAGAGCCAGCTCTTCCATGCAGGCAATGAGAGACAGAGCACAGTGAGCTTATCTCCCCAGAAATGGTGTCAGACGGGTGTGACACGCCACCAGCCACCCGACACCACGTCATTTCTGAGAGATTGGATCGGCGAGTGCCAAGGCTGGGGCAGCCCCAGCTCCCACCCCAACGTTGGCAAGGCCCCCCTGGCACAGCAGTGCCCCAGCCCTGATGCTCCCTGTGCCCTGGCACTGTGGCTTCTGTACAGAGGAACAGAGCTGAAGTGCAAGAAAGGGGAAATTTACCTGGTGAGCTCAAGGAGGAGCACACAGGGATGGGCTGGCCCTGTCCAGAGCCCATCCCTGTGATGAGTGCAGTCCAGCATCGACCTTCTGCCTGGCCTGTGGCCAAGCAGGGCCCATGAGTGTCCATCTCCCCAGCACAATTTCCAGCCCTCCCAAGAAAGAGTGGTCAAAGCCACAATGAAAGAACAAAAATGAAAGCAGCTGAGGTCAGGGGGGTCTTGTCAGCCTCCCCTGGGCAGAGGGGATGCTGAGGAGCACAGCTAGGGAAGGTGCTGGGAGCAACCCCTCCCTGTGCACCCCAGGCTGCCCTGCTCGAGGGCACACAGTCTCCAGAGCAGCCCAGGGAAAGGGCTCCTGGCTGCAGCGTGTGCAGGTGACGCCGAGCACTGTGTGTGACAGACACGCTCAACCAGACCAGCTCCAGAGGGGGTAAGACCTGAGCCATAGCCAGGCCAAGAACTTTAAGAAAGCCACCAAAGAGCAGTGACCCGAGAGCATAAGTGACAGGAGCCTGGAACACTGACCATGCCATCAACACATGAATGCATGAGTGGGTGGTTTTCCAAGACTCATTTATCAAGGAACAAAGCAGGCTATGGGTACAAGGAGTCTCTTGTACACCTCTCCCATCCATTGTGTGCCGTTGGCTATGAGCCAAACACTATTCTGTAATTGAGATGGCCCAAGTGAGTCACCTTTGGGCTCTTCCTGCCCAGCAGCCTGGCTGTGGGGTGGCAGTTGGGGGCAGCATCAGCCACAGCACAGCTGACACGGAACGAGGTAGTCACGGCCATGACAGCAGCACAGTTACATGGAAATTGTATTCCTGATAATCTGGGGTATTTCTCCCTGTGAACACAGGCGTCCTGAAGAGATGAGCTCCAAGATTTCAGCATCCAATTAAATTAGATCAAATCAGCAGAGGAAATTAGTCTTTACAGCATGAGCAGATCCTCTGAATTCTACTAGCAAATCAGTGAGCTAAATGTCACCATTCGTCATTAACATCACTAATAAAGCCAGATTTGGGAGGCACAGCCTCTAACATGTGCCACTCACCCAAAGCTTCCAGCAGCACCAGCACCTGCTCAGCCCCGGTCCCTCCTCCGCCCCCGTACGGAGCACAGACCGTGTCTGAAGCCATTGTGCCAGTCAGGCACTGCTGGAATCCTGCTGGGAAGCTCAGGATCAGGCCCAAACCTCAGCCTCAACAGAGCAATGCCCTTCCCGAGGATGCTGCAAGGGATGTGGGAGGAGGTGGTGGGCAGCGAGGGGGTCCCAGTGCCACGGGGGGTGGCAGCAGGAGCAGCAGCAGCACCTGGGCCCCAGCGACTCTTCCGGAGATGACACCATCTCAATTACCCGCCTCCCTCACACACCTTGTTTGATGTGAAAGCATTAAAAGACATATAATTTGCAGAGCTAAAACACAGGTATTATCTCTGACACATCCGTACTACAGGGAACGTTCTGAAGTCAATCACATCCAGGGGTTTCTGCTGCTCTACAGATTCTTCCTTGCCTCTTGCTCCAAATAAGAAAAGATGGAAAATTAAGCAGTTTTTAGCTGCAGACCCACCATCTTCCTCTTCAAATCACCTCACACTGTGCAACCTCATCAATGATCAGGAACAAGAGACCCAGATCAGATTGTCAGGGCTTTAGAAAGTGGACTCTGCATTCCAAACTGGAAAGGATTAACACTATATTGTTGTAGGAGAAAGGAGCTGTCATGGTCCCTGGTGTGACACCAGTAACATTTGAGAGGAACGAGACAGGACAGTGCCTGAAAGGACTGACCTTTGAGACTTCACAGAGACTCAGAATATAGCTCTGACCTATTCAAGTACCTGCCAAGCCTCTACATGTCTGTTCTGGGTGGGAGCCTGAGATGAGCCATGTTTCCTCAACAGGCTTTGGAAGATGTGAGTTCTTTGGATACGGTATGGGTCACTGAGAGCATCATAAGCCCCACTGGCAATAAAACAGCAGAGATGGAGAGGGCCACTTCCCGTGCAGGACCATGGCTCGGGAATGCCGCTGGGTGCCAGTGGCCGCCCGTCCCTGCCGGCCGCAGCGCAGGAGGCCAGGCCCTGCCAACTGGCAGGGAAAGCGACAGCCGGCGGGAGCGGTACAGTAATTAACAAAATTATCATCAGGAACAAACCACAGGCTTTGGCAGAATGCCTGCACTGCCACGCCGGCACTGCCTACCCTGCTCTGGGCTCCTGGGCTCGGCAGACGTGGGGCTGCTCACGGTCCCCAAATCACACCCACCCTGGCAGTGAGCAGGCGCATGTCCATGGCCAAGGGGAGGCCAGTGGGAACATGGCCAGGGCCGAGGGGAGGCGAGCAGCCACCCCGAGTGGGGCAGGAGCCCCTGCAAACCCTGCCTGGGTGACCTCTGTGACTCCTGCAGACAGGGAGTGACCCGCAGGCAGATGGTGCCTCAATCACCGCAGCCATCATGGCTCCCTCCGCCCATCACGACAATATTTGCTCTCAGAAGGTGGCTGCTCTCCGAGCAACCACCCTGCTGCTGCAAACAGCTCCCAGCCTGACAGGCTATAAATATGGCAGGAGGAAAAACCAGCACAGTTTATTAGTTCTGAGACAGAGCTAAAAATAGACCCATGTGGGGCTGCTCAGTCCTCTGGGCAGATGTAATTGTGGATAATCTAGCTTTAAATATGGGAAGGCTGTCTGACAGCAACAACAACATTTTAGCATATGGACGGGGCGGCACTGACGGGAGCGCGCCGCCGCCAGCGTCACCGGGGAGCGGCGCTCGCACCGCCACAGCCCAGCCCACCTCTTCTGCTCCGTGGCTGGGCCTTCTGCAGGAACAAACCCTCACAGAAACCCAAACATCTACAGCAGGCCACCAAGAGGAAAGCATAGAGTCAAATACCTAGGGGGAGCATCAATGGAGCTGTGCCAGTACCCATTCCGCCAGCCTGAAATTTTATATAGCTGAGGCTTACCAGATTAAATGGCTGAAACACTCCAAGTCCTCAGAGCTGACAGCACCTTCCTCCTCCTGTGAAAGCTTCCTCTGTCCCAGGCAGGCTGTGAGACGTGCTGGGAGGATGCTATGTGGGAGCAGGGTTGGGTGTGGGCAGGCAGCCAGGGCGATAACTGCCCTTCCACGAAGAGGGAAGTGCTCCCGCCTGCCTGCCAGAGATAGCAGGGAGACGTTGGGACGGGCTGGATTTTGTAAATCTCCCACCAGTCCTTGGGCTGATGGGGAAGGACAGACCACGGCCCTGCCACCATCCTGGCAGGCAACTCAAGCAGCTGATGGCGAGCAGGGCCGGTGGCAGTCACCAGCCGTGGCAGCAGCAGAGACCTGTCACCATCCCTGGGCACACACTTGTAGTTCCCTGGCACTGCAAGGGGCTTCATCCCAGCAGGAACCCAGCAAAAGACCTGCTGTCAACACAAGGACTCATTTTCCTGGCAGGCCATGCCCAGCCATGGCTCTCTGAGCTGCCACAGCCCTGCACTCTGCTGGGTGCACAACTAACACCCATCCAGCACCAACCCATTGAGAGAGACAGCCCGGCCTCATTCTGCCCCTCCAGCTCAGCACTGGCTTTAACTGGGTTTGAAGTTTTCTGCAAGTCCAGAGCATTCCTTGCACCCTGGCCCTGCACGCTCAGTCCTTCCCCAGGGACACTGGCAGGAGGGGTCACTGCCAGGCTCCAGAAGTGGGAGAGCCATCCAGGGCATGTTGCTGGTGGGGGTCATTGCTGGGGTGTACACGGGGCTGGCTCCAAGCCCGTCAGCAATGGAGAGGAGCAGTTCCAAAGACACGGAGAAGGGAAGCCTCCCTGGGTGCTGCAGCTGGCTGCTTTGCAGTAGTTTTGACAGCATTTCCTTTGCATGTGCTTCTCCGGCTAAATATAATTGCAAAACATACATTTACATGCAATTATCCATTTATGAAGTGCTAATAAGTCAAAGGAATTTACTTAGATGCAATCTGCTCGCCAGACCTTGTCCTCACAGGACCCAAGCACAAACCTCCAAGATCAGTGCAACAGTCAGTGCAGCCAACTCCAAGATGCTAAATCATTCCCACATCTTCCCATTAACTCAGCTCTAGCCCATCAAATATTAAAGAGCCTCAAGCCTGGACACAGCTCTTTTTACAAAGGTTGAGTAAATCTTTCATCTCTTCCCACCTTCATCCTCCTGCTCCCATCAGCAGAGGAGCATCACATGCTCTTTCATGTGAGTTCTGACTGCACACACACTGACTCCCAGTAATTGCTGTACTTGGCTCCTCCATTCCACAGAGACATGATTATTTTGGTGCTATTTTTGCTTTATAAGGCTAAAAGAAGAGGTGACTCTGCCTGAAGAGGGGGGGCTTTTTTTACTGATTTTTTTTGTTTAACACTGTGGTTTCTCAGTACACACCCCATCAATACCAATGAGCAAATAACCAGAGCACAAAGGCTGAGGAGCTGTCAGCAGGTAAAGGGCTGCTGAACTCCCCGTGGGACATCACCATTCCAGTTTGTTCCACAGAAGAAAAGGGCCCCACGAGTCCCCATCCTGCTTTTCTGCCTCCAGCATCCCCAGTACAAGGACTTTACAAGGCCAAGGGGGTTCGAGGGTCTCTGCCTGCTTTCCTGGGGACTCCTGCACTTGCTGGGCTGCTGTGAGAGGCAAGCAAGCCCACCTGGCTGGCTCACCTGGCCAGAACTACTGTTTGACATGCAAAGATCCTTTGCAGGCTGATGTTTTCTCCGAGGTGACCTTCCCACCAGGGAAGCAGCTTAGCTGCCATCTGGCTCAGGTCTTTCCTTCCCAGCAGCAAAACCTGACCTCAAACACCCCATCTTTGACTAGGACTGCATGGAGCTGTGCCCCAGGAGAACCAAGGGGACCCCAGGAACCTCGAGACACTTCCAGCTCCCTGCAGAGACTTCATGTGACACAAGAAAACACCAACACCAAGCCAGGGCTGGGAAGCTGCTTCTGGACACGATTCCCCTTTGGCCAGCCCAGGGGATTCAGCAGCTCCAAGTGCTGTCCTCTGAAGTGGGTAAGGAGTAAAAAAATGTAACAGAAAAGTAGTGATCACAATGGAATTGGTCCAAACAAAACCCAGGGTCTGCAAATGCCAAATCCCATTTACTGCCCAAGTGTCTCAGTCTCCATCCCACAGCTCCCTGGGGCCAGCCCCAGCCCCAGCAGCTCTCAACAGCCCCAGCACCCGAGCACAGCAGCACCAGTGCCTGTTTCCACCCTTGGGGATGTGCACCCCTAAAAACAGTCAGCAGAGTATCCCCAAGGCCTCTCCCAGACTCTTCATCCCCCAGAGACTGCCTTTGGGTGGGAGCATATCTCAGCTCCCCAGCCAGAAGCTCAGCTCCTCCTGCCGCAGGACAGTGGGCTCCAGAGCCAGGGCTGGCCCGTGGCCAGGGCACTCAAACCCGAGTGGTGGGACAGGGCACACCAGCTCCTGGCCGGGTGCCGACGCTCTCAGGTTCCTCTGCCCGGCAGGCACGGGCATGGCACAGCTCCCTGGGGCAGAGCCAGACCCAGACTCCAGAGCTGCCCGGGTGCTTCGCAGAGGCCGAGCTGTGCGGCTGCTTGGCAGCAGCTGCCGGGAATGCTCGAGCCCTGCACAACACCTTCCCTGCCCACCTGCAGCCCTGGCACCTTTGCCTGTCACCGGAGGGGTCAGCTGAGCCTGCCCGTGCTGCCAGGGCTCCTCACCATCACCTCTCCCGACGCTCCCACCCTGCAGCTCAGGCGCTCCCGTCCCTCAGACACACTCTCGGTTACCATAGGAACTAATGAAACCCAGCTGAGGAAGAAAACGGCGAGACAGGCAGAGGGAAAACTGCTTTGATGCCCCAGTGCCACTCGCGTGGGTGAGTTTATCCTGGCTCCGTGTGGGCGAGTTTGTCCCACGGAGGACAGGCAGGGCTTGCCCCGCACGGCTCAGCCCTCCCTCTGCCGGGCTCCGAGGGGCCGCACCAGCCCCGTGCGCTGGGCCGGCCTCAAGTCTGTGCTGCAAGTCTGTGCTGATGTCTGCAGCAGCACGAGGCTCCCTGAGGTGCTCCAGGCATGCGGAAAGCAGCTCAGGTTTTCGGTAATTTAAACAGGGAAAGAAAACTTCCGATGCCTGGTGCCTCCGTGCCATGGGTTAAACCGGGACACTCCGACAGAGGCTGCAGCAATAACAAGGGGGCGCTAAAACCCCAAAAGTTTGGATTTATAATACTTTTATAATTTTAAAAGCTTTTACAAATACAAAATGTGGCTCTGGCTGAGCCCCAATTACAGAACCACTTAATGAAGCAGCCTACCCACAGACCAGAAGCAGCACGGGGTTGTGGGAAGCATTAGCTGCAAACAGCAGTGGATGTTCATCAAAAGCTCCAAGGAAACTCCCTCCTCTGGCCAGGGCAGGAAAAATGGAGATAGAGAGAGAAACGTGGCCCCAGATCCTCACCCTGCCCAGGCAGGAGCATGGCAGCGTGCCCACAGCACTGGCACGGCATTCCAAGCACGGCATTAGCTGCCTGGCACGGTAGAGACAGGAGGGTACAGGAGGTTTCTGCTGCAGAACTGCTGCAACAGCCTTCGAAAAAAATCAGGGCACAGTCTACAGCACAGCAGAGTGCAAAGAGCAGCTCAGTCCTTCTCAGCTTCACGGAAAAAGGAAAGTCTGCAGAGAATTCCCTCCACTCCCCAAAGTGGTAAGCATTGATTTAAACTTCTCATTAGTTCAGCACAACCTGAGCAATGAGCGACTCGGCTGTGCCATTTACATCGGGCATTTGCCGGCTCGTTCAGGCAGCAGCTCCCCCAGGCTTTCCGGATACTTTTCCATTAATGAATAATTTGCACAATGATTATAGAGGGAAACCGCATGAGCCATCACCCCGTGCATTGCCTGGAGCCCAGGGGAGGCTTGGCCAGAGCATTTCTGTATCAGCACAGGGTGGAGCTGATAGCGCTGGAGCTGCACGTGTGCTCACAACGGGGAACCCTGACCCGGGGTTCCAGGAATCCAGGACCCAGAATCCAGGAGAGGGGAGGATGCACTACAGTGGGAGGGAAGGGATCAGTACCCAGGATGTGCAGCCAGGAGGGCAAAGCTGGTGGGAACAGGAGGCAGGTCCCAGACAGCCACGGGTGCTGGGGGAGCAGAGAGCATCGGTGCCACCACTCCCAGACCTTCACCACCTCCTCTTCCCCACCAGCTGAGGACATACCCCAGCAGGGATGGTGACCTCACACAACTCACTCCATCACAGCACAGGACCTGGCCCAGCAACCACCTTGCCAGAGCTGCACAACCCACACCACCCAGCAGTGTCAAGCAGTGTCCAGCAAGTGGCAAATCCAAGATGGACCCACCAAGGAACAGTGGCAGTCCACAGACCCTCCTGAACCCCAGCAGCATCTCCACTCCCTCCAGAGCAGTGCCCAGAGCCCCTCAGCAGCACAGGAGAGGAGATGGGTCACAGGCACTTACTGTTCCACTGACACCACCTCTCGAGACTGAAAAACAAAATACAAAACCTCCAGACTTCACTGGATTTACAGCCAGAAGCTCAGTGCCAGCCTGACTTACTGATTCCCACCCCCATTACCCCCGAGGCAGAGCTGGTGCCTTGTGGGTTGCCCCATGCACACCTCAGCCCACTGATCTCACAGCGATCGTGTCACCGTGTTTGTTGTACTCTCCCAGTGCCTGACTCACTTCAGGCTTCCAGGAGAACAGACTGTGGGACATGCACGAATGCGTGTCCTGGAGTGGGCGGACATGGCTGGACTCCACTGCACCAGCTGGAGCCCAGCTCCCAGGAAAGCATCCTCCACACACGGAGCCAGCTCCCAGCACCACGCACCCCGCGGGAAATCGCTGCGCGAGAGAAGAGCCAGGTACTCACTTGATCTTCAGGCTGGCCAGCATCGTCTTGTCAATCCTGAGGAGAGAACAGAGGAGGGTGTTACTGCAGGCACAGGGGCTCCAGATGTAGCTGGGAGGGGGTTGGGTGCTGGGGGCTGCTGCCAAACACGACCTCAGCACACCCGCTGGAGGTGCCAGCGCTCCGGCTGACACGACAATCGCCACAGAAAGATTTCGTCGGAAAACAAAATCAACCAAGATTTAACCCAAAATGAAGCCTGGCAGCAAGCGAGAAAAGATCCCCCTAGGTCTTTCCTGGTGCAGAACTGCTGCCTCCCAGTCTGGAATGCAGAGGAGGGCATCGCCTGTGTCCCAGATCTCGCCAAAGCTCAGCTGCCACAAACCACGAATTTACAGGTAATGGACCTGTGGCAGCCCTGACGTGCTGGGAAGATCCCCCAAGCCCCACATATTGCAACCCGGCCCCAGGCAGACAAAACACAGAGCAGCCCCATCGCTCCCAGCCCGAGCTGGCTCATGTGGGACCAGGAGCCCCAATTGCTTCACTCATTCTGGCACTGGTAATGAGTGCTCATCTCCTCAGAATCATTGTGGTTACAGCCATATTAATATTAATTAATGCAAATCATAGTAATGTCTCAAAATGCAAAATAATGTCTTTTGGCAGTCACTGAAAATGCTCTGTTATCTGCCACATGGAATCAATTCCACATCTCAAAAAAAGACCAAACAGCAAAATAACACCCCCAACACCCTCTTGTTTCGCCCTGTGATCGCAGAGAACATGGCACGGCCACAGAAATACAGCTTCCCCCCACTTGCAGCTTCACCTTCTCCACCCCCAGGCGGGGCTCGGCTGTCAGGAAGGGGCACAGGGGGCCGGGTCCTCGGCACTCTGTGCCACAGGCTGAGCCTGGCAGGCACTCGGGCACAGGTACCATTACCTTCCCCAGGGTCCCTCACTTGCAGCAACCTCACCCTCACAAAACCCCATGGCCATGGGAGCTCTGTTCCAGGCATTTCCCCAAGCATCAGCTTCCATGCCCTGCTCTGGAGAGCCAGCATGCTGCTGCTCCTAAAAATAGATCTAGGGCACCTGCTATTGTGACTTAATACCTTACAAGCCTGCCCAGACCTCGTTGATCATTAAATCACGTTGAACATCAGAGCATGCTGGGGAGCAGAGCTGTTTCCAAACTCAGTGGCAAAGCAGCTCAGGGACAGTGGGTGGCTGGGGCAGCTCCCATGGGACCTGTCCCTGAGTGAGGGCTGCACGAGTGGCTCCATCCGGAGCCACAGGAATTAAAAACAGTTGTTGTTATTTGGCCTCGTAGAGTGAGAAGGAGAGAAAAAGAAACAACAACAACAACAACCACCAAAAAAAAAGAAAAAAAAAAAAAAACCACAGGAAATAAACTCCCATGTTTAGGAAACCGCAGTTGCAGTGTGACTGTGAGAGCCGTTTGTCTGCCCTGCCCTGCCCTGCTCCAAAGGCGGCAAAATGAAACTCCCCGCACCCCACCGCCCTGGGGCTCCCCGGCCCTGGGCAGCATCTCCGGGGGCAGCACTCACAACGGCTTTGCACACCATGTGCATCCCTACGGCCAGACTGGGGGCACCACATCTGTCCCCGAAGACGAGCACACTGCTCCGGGACGTCGCTGGCAGCAGATGCGGCTGGTGGAGAGTTTGAAAAATAGCAATTTCCAGTCCAGCAGAGGCTGGAAATAGCGAGTGCAGCCACAGCAGGAGGTGGCTGGGTGTGCCCAGGCACCTCACACGCAGCCCCACAGGAAGGGTGGGTCGGCCGGGACCGTGAGAAGATGCAGGTGCAGGTACGGGGCTGTGGCACGTCCCTTCTTTTCCAGAACACGCCCAGGGAAGGGCTCTCCCGGCGGCGCGCAGGGCTCTCCCGGCGGCCCTTCCCCAGGGACCCGGGGAGAACCGACGCCCCTGGGGCTCCCCCACCGCTCTCACC
>VXBC01012174.1:1155235-1168003 GCA_013399945.1 Ploceus nigricollis | reverse complement strand
CCCGTTTGCCTCAGTGACTCCCCAGCTCGTGATTTTCTTTCCCTTGCAACTGCCAAAGCACAGCAAGAAAAAAGACAGCGAAGCCCAGCTGGCCCTGAACGCCCTGCCAAGGAGGGTCACGGCTCTGCTCCACCGCAGAAGCTCCCGGGATGCCCCCCGGGCAGTCAGGGCCCCAGAGCCACTGCTCTCACAGCGACCGTGGGGCAGAGCTGTCCAAGAGCTGCGATTTGGCCACCACAAAATGAGCCCACATATCACAAAACTTATTCATACAGAAGTCTATCCAAGTGCTCCCTTCGCCTTTGTAAGTAAGGAAAACCCAACCCGGCCAAGGCAGCTCTCTTGGCTTCAGCGAGGCGTGTGCTCCATCCCAGGGGACCCTGCCGAAAGCCTTGGCGCTCCAGCTGCCCTCCCACCGCCCTCGCAGTTACTCAGCGATTACCCCAGCCGGTCCCAGGCAGCTCCAGGTCCACGACACCCCATTCCCCATTCCCAAAGCCCCGGGGCTGCCACTGTCCAGTCCCAGCCGCTGCAGCCCCCGCAGAACGGGGAGGGTGCAGAGCAGCCCCAAACACCATCGCAACCGTGACAGACTTGGAACAGGCATAAAACACCTCGGAGAGGAGACCTGAAGAGAGGGCAGAGGGAGAACCGTGTTGTCCTCCCTCTGCTTCCCTACAGATGAGCACCTCTCAGAGGGAAGGGACAGGAGCAAACAGTCCCGCTGAACTCGGGGTGCCGGCAGCAGCCGTGGTGCTCTGCTGAGGACAGACAAGGAAGGGATGACTCCTGGAGGTGCCAGCGGTGCTGGGAACCTGCGCGGGATGAGGAGGGAGCTTGCTGCACACCCCAAGGTGCCCAAGGTGGCTGTAAGCATCGCTGAGTGCAGGAGGAGCAGGCAGCAGGGAAAGAAGCGAGAGGAAGGTGCGGGGGCAGACACTCCTGCAGGTAACGTGCCCACAGCAGCCCCCAGGGCGGTCCCGACTGCCCATCAGCCGCAGGGCTCCCCAGGTTCTGCTGAAGGGCTGAAGTTGTGCCAGGCTCCCTGCGGGCACAGGGGCAGGAAGGTCCTTCCCGACCAGGCTGGCACGGGCCGGAGGGAAGGGCTCTGCCGCGGGGGCACCGCCACAGCGCCGGGGGAGTGCTGCTGCTAGAGCGGAGGAAAGCTCCTCACACGCTCCCGGCAGGGGCAGGGAGGAGGGGGAAGGCCCCCACCAGCCGTAGCCGCCGAAGGAGACGCTGCGCTTCCTCTGGAACATGCTGGCGGCTCGGTGCTGCCGGGGCCGCGGGGGCAGCGGCGCTGGGACAGCGGTGCGGGGACAGCGGCAGCCTTGCGGGCACGGCCGGAGCGGCGCTTGCTGCCGGCGCCGGGGCTGTGCGGGGCGGGGGACCCCAGCACGGCCCGGTCCGCCGCCCCAGCGCAGCAGCGCATGCACGCGCGAGCACACACACCCCACAAAAAAAAAAAGACATTTCCTTTTCTTTTCGTGGCCACAGGCTTTTCGCAACCTCACGCTGCAAACATCGTATTTCTCCTAATGGCAGGACCACCGGCAGTGCCGCACGGGCAGCGAGGCTGAGCCACGGACACCGTGTCACCCACAAACATCGTGCCCTGCGGCTGCCCCAGCCACTAAGGCCCGATCCAGAGGGTCACTGGTGGCAGCGTGGTGGTCTGCCTGTTCTTCTCTGTCCCCAAAATGGCTGCAGTCACAGCACCCTGTGGCTCCCTGGTAGGGGAAACTCCAGGGGACATCCCACTAAAGGCATCAAACCTCAGTAAGCAAAACCCCATCACTTCATCTCTCATGGCAAACAGATCCCACCATCCCAGAGCCCAGCAAGGCATCTCCCACTAGTTCCCATGCAGCTGCCTGTGGCACACAGGTTTTCCATCCTCTGGTTCCCTGGCAGCTCTGTAAGGCTGCAGTGGCATCTGCAGCCTGACCACCACCCAAACACCCCTGTCCTTTAACAGCCAGGCTTCAGAAATCCCACGGAAATGAAAATGCTGACATCTAGCTGGGTATGAGCTCCCATCCATCACAAATCCCCAGAAAACAGATGCTGTTCCCTGCACCACGCTTTGGGCACTGCAGGGCACAGCAGAGACGTGGGAACAGAACCAGAGACGGGCCCCGAGGCTGAGTGTGGTGCCCAGGTGTCCTCACACCTTTCAGCTCCCCAAACCACCCACCAGCCCCACCTGCACCCACTCAGAGCTGGGCTACACCAGGGGATCACCCTCTGCCAGTCCATGTGAGGAGGAGGAGGGGTGGGAATGCTGAGCCCCCCTTGGCAGGGGAGAGGCAGGGGGAGCTGGGCTGTGCTGGGGCTACAGCACAACACCACAGCCAGGATGGGATGAGCTGCTCAGCCATGCATCCTCCACCATGCCCACGGGAGCCAGGAGCCCGTGTCCCAGCGCCACTGCAGCTCAAAGGCCAGAAAGAGCCTCTGGCTGCCAAGGTCCAACCAGATCACTCACCTCCTACCCCGGTGATCCAAGCCGGTACCTGGTGTGGACTCACAGCATCCCCTTGCCCTGGCACTCCATGCAGTGCTGGCTCCTGGGTCAGAGGCAGCTCTAGCCCAGCGTTCTCATACAAGCCCCCAAAAGCTTTAAATTGAGAGGCACTTGAATTCTATCTGATGTGTGAAAAAAAGGGGTGGAGGAGAGGGGGTATGAGGAGCTGGAGAGAGAAATCACTCAACTCCAGGGAAAAAACTTGGACTGAAATCCAGTTATTTCAACTCCTACTTTTCTGCCCACAGTCTTAAAGGGATGAAACGATGGAAATTCTTTTAATTTTGGAGCTCTTAAGGACATTATTTAAAAAAAAAAAAAAAAGCTGCAGGCTTTGAAGCCATAATTCAGGTGCTACAAAATATCTGGAGCAGTCATTTGCTTGGAACACGTTTGTTCCTGGCCTGCATGATCTGTGTCAAAGCTCTGCACCACCAGCAGTGTGACGTTATCCTCTCGCTTCATCTTCCCCCAGGTCATGTCTTCCTTACACTCCTCCCAGTTGATTTCTGCCCAGCTCCGCCGAGCTGCTCACAATTAAAATGTCTGAAAACAAAAGCTTTGGGTATAGCCAGGCTCTGCCTCACATTGGAAGGAGACCCAGTGCTGCTGCTCCAGCCCGGCCCTGCGTGCAGAGCTGTGGGACATGGAGTGGTAGTGGCTGTGGGGAACACTGCCCTTAGCTGGTACCACACCAGGAGCAACTTGGAGGGCCCCAGAGAAATGGCCAGCTTTAGACCTTTCCCCTTGCAGCACCACCTACTGCATCTGGTTCTGCTGCTTCGGCCCTGTGGGAACTCGCAGCTGCCAGAGGTGGCAGGGAAGCAGGAAGGGGAACAGGGACACGCACAGCAAGGCAGGACCTGACTCCCCTTTGCTGGGATGTCACCTCAGTCAGCAGGTCATAATCACTCCTGCAGCTCTTCCTGCAGCTCAAGCACAGGGTCACCCCCCATGCCTGCCCCAGGGTTTCAGAGCACAAGAGGGCAGGACCCTGGGATGGCCATAGGGAAGCATCTCCATTTCCTGCTGTCCAGGAGGGTGTGGGGCAGCCCCTGCACAAGCCCACCTCACCCCACTCCAGCACCTGGGATACCCGTGGCTGGCAGTGGTGGAAGTGGAGCTCTTCCTGCTCCCCATCCCCACACAACTGGCAGCCCCCCAGAGCCACATCAGCTACCACATATCCAGGCAAACTGCATTTGAGCCAGGCAAAGGTTAAAAATACACCAGGGAGCCACCCTCAGCTCCCCCGAGGCCCCCAGCCTCCCCGGTCCGGGTAGCACAGCACCGCCTGCCCAGCACCATCTCACCCGCGGGGGCGTGCCTCCAGAAATAGTCTCTGCAATGACATTTTCTCACTTCCCCTCTTCCCCCCGAGGTATTTCACACAGGCTCAAAAACAACAAGGAAAAAACCTTCCTACTTTCAGAGCAGGCACAGGCAAATCATAACCGAGCAGCCAAAATTAGGGAACAAAACCCTGGGGGAGGACAACTCCTCAGTACCATCTGCACCAGCCTAAATTAACATCTCCCAGCGGCCTCTGCCAGAACCAGCATCCCATTGCTCCAGCCCAACCTGGTGAGCAGCCCCTGCCTACTGGGAGCAGTGCCACACTGCTGGTAACACAGAGCAGGATTGTGCCCAGCAAGGGCAGCATAATTCTTCCCTTTCTTACTGGGGTAAAAGACTGATTGCATCATTAGTGCTTTAATATTGCCTGCGGCACTCTGAGGGCATTCGGCTTCCTATTATGATTCTAAAGAAGGTTGTGGGCACCCAGAAATATTAGATTTTGTCCTGACAGGAAGAACATGCCATGTGCATCATCAGCTTGACCTACAGAGCGAAGGAAAACAGTGTCCAAATTACCTCTGACTCAGTTCATGGAATATTTTAAACACTATTTTCTCCCCTTTATGGTACTGCTGAAGTGAAAAGAGAAACTCGATGTCTTAAATGCAGCTTCCCACAAACCCCAGCTAGCTCTCAGGGGTGGCTCTTCACTGTTCAACAGCTTCAGACCAGAAGGACTGAGAGGGCTCCTTCAGCCACCACGCTGGGGAGGGGAGGCTGTGTGTCACCCCAGAGGACAGCTTCAGACAAAGGACAGGAAAGCCAGAGCTCTTCCTGAGCCCAAGGCCATGCACAGCTCAAGCTCAAACCATGCTCCAGCTCCTCTTCCACATTCTCAAGAAACCACTGATGGCTCATGGACTCATCCCTATGTCCAAAGTGATCTGACCACTCCTGCTCATTTCTGTGGAAATGGCTGAAAAACAGATCCTGGAGGAAGCCAACGTGTGACCTGCAAAGCATCACCTCTCAGGCAGCTGGTACAGAGGGATGCTTACACCCAGGTATGGCAGCACCAGCTTTCCCAGCAGCCCAGGAAGCACCCAGCACAGAGGAGAGAAACCCAGGAAACCAACAGGTGCTGGCTGACAACCTGGCCCCTGTGCTGGCCAGGTGCCTGTGACCCCCAAAGCCCCACTGGTCTCTCCCACCATCACATGAACCAGCTCTTTGCTGCAGAGGGACACAGATCATGTCTCATCACAGCCCTCTATGCAGAAGCTCATCACACAGGCTCCCAGGATCATTGAATTCTTCTCAGCCCACTGAATTTAATGTACAGCATTGTTTGTTTTCTCAAGGCCACCCATTTTAGAGTCCTGCCTTGCTAGCAAGGGCATGAAATTCCTCTCTCACAAAAAGGCATGAAAAGGCTCTCTCTAGGAAAAGTCTGTTCAAGCACAGATTTTCTGTGCCTGTTTTCTCCACCTCTTCCAACCACCCCCTTCCCATGCCAGTGGAGCCAGAGGGAGGATGCTTCAGGGAAGCAGCAGAGGCTCGCATCCTCATGCAGTCTGCCTCCCCAGGATCCAGCAGGAAGGCTGCTCTGTGCATCCACACAATGCTCACATGGCTGCCTTGCACAGGATGCTCCAGAGACAGGGCAGGCACCACTGCCCCCACCGTGCTGCCCTCTGTGCTGGTGGCATCCCTGCTGCAACCAGACGAGCAGCTGATGCCAGCAGCAGGTCCCTGGGCGCTGTCACCATGGCTACCTGCACATCCACTGCACATCCCTCCCAGTCCCCACTGCCTGCAGGAGCTCAGCGCTCGTGTGCCCAGGCAGTGCAGGGCTGGTGGAAGGAGGATGCATTGGGGCAAACCTCCCACAAAAACCTGCTCCCAGTGGCGGGCTGGCACTGGCAGCTGCACCAGGAACTGGAGAGTGTTTGGCCCAATTCACACAACAAACACGGAGCCGAGGGGTGGCTGCAGCCAGTAAAGAAATTGTGGAGAGACAGAAAAAGAACAGCTTAAACTGAAAACCAGGGCTGGGAAAACGTGGGGGCGGGATGAAAGCATGGGAATGAGAGAGACCTGAACATGCTTTGGCTGGAAATTAGGAGGTTTCTAATTTTCAATACAATCAATCTCTGGAACAGTTTCCTAATTATGGAAATAAAGGAATCAAAAATACCCCAACCCCCTCACCGAGACTCAGAACAGTTACACAAGATGGTAAAGTCTAGTGGAAGGTGTCCCTGTCCATAGGACGGGGTTTGGAACTGGGTGACCTTTACAGTCCCTTCAACCCAAACCATTCTGTGATTCTATGATGCTGTGATGCCCACAGCAGCAGGGTGCTGGTCTCGCTGACCCAGGATGTGTCCCGGCACCTTCCCCTGACAAGGGCTGCTCCTCTCAGACGCCCCTGCCCTGCTGCCTCAGCAGCAGACGGGGAATCGGTGGCTGCCCGGGGCTGAGCTGCGCTGGCACAAGGTCAGACCCCAGCAGCCAGGGCTCAGGTTTGAGGCCAAACCCATGTGTAGACACTCTAAATGTTGCAAACAAGCCACATGGGGCTTGGACTTGAGCTTTTCCAAGTCCTGCTACCTCTTGCCAACATCACCTGTATTTTTCAACCATTTTGGGTGGGCTTTTCAAGAGCCGGGCTGAAACCAAATCACAGTCAAGGAACGGTCCTGGCATCCAGCTTGGAGGCAGATGTTAACTCCAAGCAAGGATTCATCTACCCCCACAAAACTGCAAAACTCTCTGTGGAGAATGGGCTGGTTTTAGCTCCTGGAAAAAATGTCTCCCCTCCTGTTGCTGCTAAAGTCCTGTTCCTGTTTCCACAGCAGCAGCAGCCACCAACCGCCAGAGCGGCTGAGCAGGTACACAACAGGCAGCAGCAGCAGAGGGCCTCTCTGAGCAGCCCTCAGGACCCCGCTACCATACAGATATGCTTAGGGATGAAGGGAAAGAAGGATGATAAAACAAACAAGCAAGGAAAAAGGCATTTTTGCTGCTATGGTTATCGTCTCTAGTGGGAGGAACCGGCAGCAGAGGGAGAATGCAGTATCTGTGAAACGTGGTGTGTGCAAGCGCGAGCCGGCTGAGCACACCTGCAATCACACCGCGTGTTGGATCTGAATTTAAACTCTTGGCATGATTCCAACCTTCAATAAATCGTGCCTTGTGGACAGATATTATGTCCCTTCTGCTACTAAAACAACAAGTAGACTTAAACAAAACAGCAGAGCGTGCAGAAGACAGCACAACCTGGCAGGATCCATCTCACAGCCTGCATTTGCCAGGGAGGCAAGCAACATCTCACACAGCCCTCACAGGCTCTGTGCAGCTCCACGCCAGGCACATCGGTGCTCTGCCTGTGGGAACGAGCAGGATGGAGGGAAACGCTCAGCCTGGTGAGCAGACATTGCACCGCTTTCCTCTCAGGGATGAGCTGCAGCCCGACACAGGGACAGCGGTGTGGAGGATCGCCCAGCAGACTGCCGTGGGGCGCGCAGGGAGGCTCAGACGTCCCTTTTCTGGGCAAACACCTGGGGCTCCCCAGCCAAGNGCCGCGGCCCCGGCATCCCGCAGGCTGCCGCCCTGTCCTGCCTAAAGGAATAACACACCCTCGCCGTGGCTGTCTCCTCGCTCCCTTCCCTCCCAGCGGGAGCCGGAGCGGGCGGCCCGGCCCGCAGCATCCCCGTGCCCCCGCAGCTCCGCTCCCCGCCGCAGCAGCGCCCGCGGCTGCTCTTGCCGAGCCAGAGTTTACACTTGGGCTGCCTTGGGAGACGAACATTTTACTCCCATGAGAAAGATACCGACATCACTCCTAATTGNTGAGAGAGACCTGAACATGCTTTGGCTGGAAATTAGGAGGTTTCTAATTTTCAATACAATCAATCTCTGGAACAGTTTCCTAATTATGGAAATAAAGGAATCAAAAATACCCCAACCCCCTCACCGAGACTCAGAACAGTTACACAAGATGGTAAAGTCTAGTGGAAGGTGTCCCTGTCCATAGGACGGGGTTTGGAACTGGGTGACCTTTACAGTCCCTTCAACCCAAACCATTCTGTGATTCTATGATGCTGTGATGCCCACAGCAGCAGGGTGCTGGTCTCGCTGACCCAGGATGTGTCCCGGCACCTTCCCCTGACAAGGGCTGCTCCTCTCAGACGCCCCTGCCCTGCTGCCTCAGCAGCAGACGGGGAATCGGTGGCTGCCCGGGGCTGAGCTGCGCTGGCACAAGGTCAGACCCCAGCAGCCAGGGCTCAGGTTTGAGGCCAAACCCATGTGTAGACACTCTAAATGTTGCAAACAAGCCACATGGGGCTTGGACTTGAGCTTTTCCAAGTCCTGCTACCTCTTGCCAACATCACCTGTATTTTTCAACCATTTTGGGTGGGCTTTTCAAGAGCCGGGCTGAAACCAAATCACAGTCAAGGAACGGTCCTGGCATCCAGCTTGGAGGCAGATGTTAACTCCAAGCAAGGATTCATCTACCCCCACAAAACTGCAAAACTCTCTGTGGAGAATGGGCTGGTTTTAGCTCCTGGAAAAAATGTCTCCCCTCCTGTTGCTGCTAAAGTCCTGTTCCTGTTTCCACAGCAGCAGCAGCCACCAACCGCCAGAGCGGCTGAGCAGGTACACAACAGGCAGCAGCAGCAGAGGGCCTCTCTGAGCAGCCCTCAGGACCCCGCTACCATACAGATATGCTTAGGGATGAAGGGAAAGAAGGATGATAAAACAAACAAGCAAGGAAAAAGGCATTTTTGCTGCTATGGTTATCGTCTCTAGTGGGAGGAACCGGCAGCAGAGGGAGAATGCAGTATCTGTGAAACGTGGTGTGTGCAAGCGCGAGCCGGCTGAGCACACCTGCAATCACACCGCGTGTTGGATCTGAATTTAAACTCTTGGCATGATTCCAACCTTCAATAAATCGTGCCTTGTGGACAGATATTATGTCCCTTCTGCTACTAAAACAACAAGTAGACTTAAACAAAACAGCAGAGCGTGCAGAAGACAGCACAACCTGGCAGGATCCATCTCACAGCCTGCATTTGCCAGGGAGGCAAGCAACATCTCACACAGCCCTCACAGGCTCTGTGCAGCTCCACGCCAGGCACATCGGTGCTCTGCCTGTGGGAACGAGCAGGATGGAGGGAAACGCTCAGCCTGGTGAGCAGACATTGCACCGCTTTCCTCTCAGGGATGAGCTGCAGCCCGACACAGGGACAGCGGTGTGGAGGATCGCCCAGCAGACTGCCGTGGGGCGCGCAGGGAGGCTCAGACGTCCCTTTTCTGGGCAAACACCTGGGGCTCCCCAGCCAAGGAGGTGCCCGGGGGAGGCAGGACAAAGCCCCCCGCGTGCCACCGGACCGCACCACCCCGACCCCCGGGGGCAGCAGGCAGAGCCCCGCACGGACTGCTGGAAATCGCCTCCTCGAATGGCCAATATTTTAAGAGCGGTGCTGGCAGCCACTTCACCGTCCTCCCACACATGGGTCCCGGTCCACCGTTCCCAGCCCTAAGCCTCCGTACAGCCCNTTTACTCCAATGAGAGAGATACCGACATCACTCATAATTGGTCGCTGGTGTCCTACAGACTCTCCAGAGGGCTCCAGGTAACTTCCCGGGGGAAACTTCCAGGTAACTTTTCCTCTGGGAAATCAAATGAATCCAGGGAAATTAACCCCCTCGGGAAATGAAATGAATCTATTGAAATTAACCCCAACAGCACTTAACATTAATTATAAATGATGTTACACGCATTTCAGTTGCACGTGCCAAATGAAACATGCGCATCAGGCGTGAGGCTAACACAACCTCTGAAAGCAATTTGCAAAAATTAGTTAAAATCAATAAATAGCACAGTCATTCCAGTTTCTGGAAAGCCTCTCCAGCGGCAAGCAGAGGAATTCCCGTCGCGGGAAGCAGATGGCAGCAGTAAGCGTGTATGACATGGCTCCTGCCGAGAACAGCTGGCACCTCCCTCATGCCCCTAGAAGTCACTTCCAGGTGTGAATGCCACCTCCTGCCACCCCCACCCTGCTTGCCCTGAATGGAGAGTACCCACAGCCCTTCCTGTCCTGGGAAATCCAAGTCTTTTGGGCACCTCCTTCCTCTGCAGCCACCCTCCCACTGTTGTTCTCATCCATGCAATTCCAGGCAGATAAACACTTCAGGGCTTTAAGGGCTCTTGGAGCAAAACTGCTGCTGAAGCAGAGAGGGAAGAGCTTTTAGTGCCACAGCAACTCAGGGACTCAGCATGTTCCAGAGCTCTTCGCAGGCCAGAGAGCAGATGCTGCTCTGTGTGTGTCTGGAGGCCCGTGAGGCTTTTATGTTAATGGTGTTTTATCATCAAGCACGGGATGGGAACTGACAGCAATGCATATGCATCAGCAGGGAGAGCCACAGCACATGCCTGGGATGTGGCTCCCAAGGGGAGAGTTTAAGCACCGACCAAAATCAGGGGATCAGAACAGATATCTTCCAATGATTACTGATGGCTGGGGGAAACACAGCCCCTGGCTACCATCTGTTTTTAAGTAAACCTGAAGTGCTGCACACATAAAGCAGATCCTCAACCAAAACCATGAGGGTGATTACAGTTTGGGCAGGCAGGTGATAATTTGTCCTTTCCACTGCTTTAATCTAAACAGTGCTTGTGTGGAGTTTGCAGCTCCTGGCGCAACCGCTGTGCCTGGGACTTTATTGTAAAGCAAAGCCCAAGAGGTTCGTGTATCACAGGGCTCCCAGACAGGCTGGGGCTCAGAAGGCCCCTGTCAAAACCACAAGGGCTCGTGAAAGAGCAAGCAGCAGGGTGTGTGCCAGTGCTCCCCAGTCCCCAGCCATGCCCCCAGCAGCCCCCTTACCTGCTGGGGGAGCCCAGGTCTGCCCGGCTGACGATGCGGTGCTGCTGGGGCGAGTAGAGCCACTGGAAAGCCGTCAGCGTCCTCTCCTCAATGCGAAAGCGGCCTTCTCGCACGTACCTAAAAATAACATCGAGGGAGACTGAAATATTCATCAGCACAGGATTGCGGGGAGGGAGCGGCAGGATGCAGGAGCGGCTCCTCAGTGGGAGCAGAAAATCACTTCAGAGCCATCTGCCTGCATCCCTGTGCCACCCCCACCCCTCACTGCCCACAGCCCATGCACCCACGGGCACACAGCCATGTCTGGGACAGGGCATCCCTTGAGACTGACCCCCAGGGAGGGGTCCCTGCACCCTCCATGGGTATCTGGGGGGCTGCTGCCAGCTCCAACCCCTCTACAGCCCCCAGCCCACTCAGGGCCCTCAGACCAGACCCACAGGCCCCCGTGACCACCATGTGCAGGAAAGCAAAGAACAAACGTTCCCAAAGCAGCACAGGACATTCCCCTGTAAAGCCCCAGGGGACAGAGGTACAGCACCCCCTGCTCAGCACCATCATCTTGGGGTACAGCCTGCCCCCAGCACACACCCACCCCCAGACCAGCCCCGTCCCCAGGCTGTCACTGGCTCCAAGGCCAAGCTAAGGCCTTTCTAGCATCACTTCAAATGCCAGGACAGATGTTGAGGCTTATCAAGTAATTGTCGAGTGAATTGATGGTTATGAATTTGATTAGAAGAGTATGGGTTCCCTGTTAAGTGAGCACATTCTGATAACTGCAGTTGTTTCCGTCTTTTAGAACAAAATCCTGCTGCCTGCTTCCATCCCAGCAGCCAGCTGCACTTCATACACACTCCTCTGAACATGAAATTTCATCAGCAAGTAATTAATAAGTTAAAGCCCCTGTAGCACTGATTGGAGACACACACACACAGCTGCAGCATCCATGAACCTCAGCCAGAGCTGGAGAGAGCTCCTGTCCCTTCCTCTGCACACGGGTGCTCCAGGAGGTTCATTCCCAACATTAACGGCAGGGATGTGCCCACACTGTCTGGGTGGGGCTGAGGGGATGTCCCACTGTGCCATGAGCTGCCCACTTGCTGCTGCTGGGCTCTGTGACCTGCCTGAGCCCACTGAGCCCAGCCCAGCCCTGCAGGAGCTGGGGCAGGGACAGTGCAGGAACTGTGACTTTGCACTGCAGCTAAAGGAAACCCGAAATGCTCCCTGAGCATCCCAGCACAGAGTGACCTGCCAATTTTCTAGTTAAAAGCAACCAAGCACGGTGCAGTGCCAATGCTCCCTGCAGCTCTGGTGTATGATAACCGTGCACAGAGCAGAGGCAGGGAAGCCAGGGTGTCCCTTGGGAAGTGGGGGTGAGGCAGTGGGGACGCAGAACAGCCAGGCCATGCGGCTGCTGTAACAGTGTGTTCAAGTGAGTGAGGGAAAAAAGTGTCCTTGGCTGCAAGGAGCGGGGGAAAGGGAGGGAGAGAGGAAAAGAAAAAGCTTCAGTGATTCCCACTCTTTCCCTGGTTTGAGGGGCTCCCACCCACAGCTGTGGCGCTGGCACCCAGCGCCGGCCTGGCTCGGACTCTGCTCCCACCCAGGCACCGGCCCGGCCCCGTCCCGGCGCTTCCATCAGCATCCCCACGGAGCCACCCAGCCTCAGCCTGGCATCGCCGCAGCACCCTGCTCAAAAGTCACAAGCTTCGGACGTCACAAACTGCACAATTCAACATAAAAGAACACAGACAAAGCTTGTTCTCAATGTCAGCCCGTCCCGGCCGCTCCGGGCACAGACAGTGCCCTGTTCCGACCCCCGTCCCCGCACGGCAGAGATCAGAGGAGCCTCAGCACGCCACGCGAGTCCCGGGGACTCCCCCGGAATGAGGAGACCTCGGCATCCCGGCACGCTGCCGCTCCCACGCTTCCTCCTCAGCGGCCAGGACCCTTTCCCAAGTGCAAAAAGTCTTCGGGATCCGACTCTCCTACTCTGCCAGAGAGCCCCCTCCAGCACGGATCCTCCCCTTCCTCGCACCCCGATATGTCCCCCTGGCT
>VXBC01012174.1:1133675-1149928 GCA_013399945.1 Ploceus nigricollis | reverse complement strand
C
The DNA here is from genome assembly GCA_013399945.1 of Ploceus nigricollis. Lineage (NCBI taxonomy): Eukaryota > Metazoa > Chordata > Aves > Passeriformes > Ploceidae > Ploceus > Ploceus nigricollis. The sequence goes on along the minus strand of VXBC01012174.1, from coordinate 1,149,927 downwards.
CCCGCCGGGGAGGAGGATTAGCCCGGAGCGGCGGTGATGGCCCGGCTCCGCTCCCGGAGCAGAGCTGGATCCATAGCGAGTTCCCTCGGAGCCGGGAGGAGAAAGCACGGACTTGCCTTCAGCCTCCGCAGCCTCCTGACAAGCGTCACTGGGGCTTTTCCTCAGGCGGTTGTGCTCAGAGAATTGCAAGAAACAATAATTTATAATCACCTGTATTGATTTTATCTGTAAATAGATACTGACAGATAATGAATAGCAAACAGCACTCCAAGTGTAATTCTGCCTCTGCTGAGATCAGGGAAGGTTTCCCACTGACTTTTCCAAGGCCAGGATTTCACCTCTGGTTTCTATTCCTGGCATCGCCACTGCCTCTGTGACCTTCTGCAAGTTTCTGAGCTTCCTGCTTGCCTGATTTCCCTACATTTAAAGATACACTAGCTTAGTGGCACTGCTGCAGTTTATATTCTTTGAGATTAAATACCAAGCACTATGGATTTCTAGTGTGTACCAGTGTTTATTCCTGGATATGTTTTAATGTGATGGAGAAGGGGTTGCTGGCAGCCACAGCAGGACAAATTATCGACCTGTTCCTGCAAATCTCATGCCCTCTGACTCCCAGCTAATTTGCCATTTATGGGGAATAATAATCACAGATAAGGGCCAGACCATGGTGTGACGGTGTGTGTACAGAGGCACGTGGATATGCAATACTGCATCTCCCTTTCAGATGCATCATTGGGATGGAGGGTTTCTCTTGGGTCAAAGCTTTGGGATTCTGATTTACATTGAACAGCAGACTTAAGCAGAGTTTTGCCCTGGAAGCAAACTCTCAATCAACCTATCTGTGCAAAGGAAATCAGCTCTTGGTAGACTTGCAACGGAATTGGTCATTGCAGCTGCTCCAAGAGGCTGCGACAGGCATTTTGGTTTGTGAAATAAGAATTTGATAAATTGGGATGAAATTGTAAATCTCACTGGGGTTTTCCACCAGCACTTTGAAAGAAGCAGCTGAGATCAGGACTCCCAATATGCTTGTGCCAAAGGTCATGGTTGCATAGTGAAAGCACAGGAAGTGTGGAAAAAACCTGGTTTAGAGGCAGGTGCACAGGAAGGCTCAGCAGTCGAGACCATGCCCATGGTCACTCCATGTGGGGAACTGGAGGGGGCTGAGCCCAGTGGTGCCTCATCAGTTCTGTGCTCAAAATCTTGGGAGATCAGCAAGGGAACCTCGTTCCTGGAAAGCTCTCAGTGGTGGAGCAAAGCCCCGTGGATGTCCAGTCCCCAAAACTGGAGAGAACTGTTTATCCAGAGCTCTGCACGGAGCAGGGGCCAGCTCAGGCTGTAGGTGTCACCTTTGAATAGGGGCAAACCACACTGCTCAGCTGACTGCTGCCTTCTTTGCTGCTGTGTGTGGCATGTACAACTCTCAGAAGCACAAGGGCACAGAGCATCCTTCAAGCTAAAGAGGACTACTATGACTTACTCTTGGCTTTTATTATGAATGACATTGTTTTCTAGGGTTGTAACCTCATACGTAACTAATCAAAATCACAGAGTACACGGTCACTGTGAGAGCTTCCACCACCAGTTGCCTTGGCATCTTAGAACTAGTCTGGAAAGGAGAAGTAACAGCTACAGAGCAAGGGAGGGATGAGAGTGGGGGCACCCAACCGTGTCCCTGTTCTCTGCAGTACAACCATCCTGTGGGAGCCACACTCAGCCAGCTGGGGCAGGAGGAGCCGGTGGGAAGGACAGCCCCACTCATCATGCTTTGGCTCTCCTGTCTGTGGCACAGGGTGAAAGTTCCTGCCATGGTTCACTGCACAGGCTTTTGGTCATCCCCATTGTGGGTGTTCTGAAGCCCTCAGCACAGGGAGTTTTGGTGTTACCAGCGGGGAGCTGCGGTGACCCTGTAAGTGTTAAATCAGCCAGCAGCAGCAGCTAATCCTTATTAACTCCCAACACCACCCAGGGTCGAACTGTGTGAAATGACAGGAGGCACACATCAAACTAAAGGCTCAGGATGCTCCTGCAATCCCACTTGCCTTCAGAAGCATTAGAGGGAGGATACCAGCTGTTGAGAGTTTGGTTCTGAACTCCCTTGGGGTAAAAGGTGGACACTGCCTCGGTGACGCAAGTGCTCATCTACTGCCCTCTGGTAAAGTTAGGGACACTCCAACGCTGATGTTACTGAAGCCTCAGGATGAGATTGCATCTTCCTTAACAGCTCTGGCTCTTGCATCATCACCTCTGAGACAGAGCTGTGTGACCTGCAGAGGGGACAACGTGGCCCTCCCATGGGGCTGCAAATGGTGAACAGAAGCAGCCTGGAATCCCTGGAGAGCTCTTCCCCTCACTGCTCTTGGGCAACAGCAACGACTGCTTCCAGCATTGTCCTCATTTCCAATGAAGGCAGCTCCTGCCCTGCTTGTCTCTGTGTCCCACCCCTGCCTTGCTCCATGCCCTTAGGTTCATGGCTAAACAAAACAAGGCGCTCGCTCCCTCGTGTGGGGCTTCAGATGTTCCTGCCACAAGCTGAGAGCTGCTTCTCAAGAGAAAACATGAAAGTCATGTTGGACAGGCAAAGCTGATTCAAACCCACTAAGGATTTCCCATTGCAGTTCTGGAGACAGACTTCCCTTCCTGCATACACAGGTAAATTATGAAGGCTCTTAGCTTCCAAATCAGAGACAACAAACAGATCTCAATTCCAGATTTTTTTTCTTTTACTTCTTTTGCAGCTTGAAACCTATCAACTGTTTTTAAAGGAAAATATTTTCATTGGTAAAAGAAAAAAAACCAATTTCTTACTTATAGGGAGGAGGGAAAGTTCAATGGAAAATTTGCAGCCATTTCTACTAAAGACATTTCTACTAGACAGAACAAAGTGCTTGAAAATAGCAGTATGTGTCCCCTGGGCTTTGGCCAACCTACTTTCTGATGTTTCCTGAGATGAGGAACACAACTCTCATCAAGAAGCTCAGCCCACCACGGCCAGGGCTGGCAGGAGGTTGTACCCATGGTGTAGTTTGCATTCCTGGTCTGTGGCAGGTGCCAGATAACTCCCATAACTCTTGCACTGGCATCAGGACATATGGCCCTCCAAGGAGGATGGCCCAGCCGGCCCCAGCCCCGGCACAGCTGGGTGTGACACCTTCCATAAGGACAACTACAGGACAATGCACTTTGGATCATTTCTTTACCAGCAGGTTGGGTGCTCAGCTGTCCCCAGCCAGCCTGCACCCTGACTGTAGAGTTGTCACAAACCTACAGAGCCTTTGGCAGAAGCAAAGCTTTGACCTTGGGGCACTGCCAAGACCATTTACTGAGGGATTGATCTTAAATGTATTCCGGTTGCAGGAATTGCAAAATGCCCTATGTGACCATGCCAGGGTGCTGGAACAGTGAGCCACAGTGCTCGTTTGGTTCTGCAGTTTCTGTAGAGAGAAAACTGGAGTCAGATGTGGGAAGCAGCTGCCCAGGGACAGGATGATGCACTCCATCCCTCAGGCCTGTGGCACAGCATCTCCCCATAGAATCATTTAGGTTGGAAAAACCTCTCAGGTCGTTGAGTCCAGCCACTCTGCCAGGTTACCTTGATTTGCTGCAGCTTCCCTCCTTCTGGGCTGTGTGTAGGGAGCAAGGACAGGTTCCACACACCACAAAATGGTATTTCCTGGGATAAAGGTTCTTTCAGGGGCTATTTATATCTCTGTGCAGCAGCACAGGTGGGCGGCTTTTGCAGCTGCTTTGCTGCGGCCGTTGATGACGAGGGGATGGACCCCCAGCCCAGCTCGGCTGCCTGGCACAGCCTGCCAGCAGCTCTTGTCTGCCAGGCAAATTACCAGGGAAGATGTTCCTTCTCCTGCAAGACAACATGACTCTCCTAGCCATGCAGTGCTGATCGGGTTAGACAGAGCATACTGTATTTTTCATGTGCTGGATCGCTCGCTGCAGTTGCTGCTGTGTGATGTGGGGCTTGTCAAGTGAGAGCCAAAATCGTCTCTTGTGCAACTCCCACCTGGGGACAACGAGGAGCAATCCTGTCCCAGATGCATCCTACTCAGTGATAAAGTATTTCCTAGGGCCAAACCCAGAACAGACATGCATGCTATGATGCCAGGGATCATGCAGCAGGATTTTCTGCCTGTGCGGTCTCAGAGCAGGCAGGACAGGAGCTGGCCCCAGAGGTGCTGGAAGGTGAGAGGGCTGAGGCCATTCCCTGGGCATCAGCTGGGCAGGGCTGCTTTGCCCACAGCCACAGTCCCCGCGGAGAGGGTTGAGGAGAGAAGGCACCACCCTGCACCTCTGTGAGGGGCTCTGCCCCTCACAAGGGCTCCGGGGCTGGGACTTGCAAGCCCAGCGCACTGCTGCACGTTTGATCACCAGCCATCTCCACTCCCTGCAGGCCTGGACTGTGAATTTGGTTGCGATGGAGACCGTGTCCCTGGAGCACCAGATCCAGAGTGTGCAGCGGCACATCGCTTTCCTGAAGAAGGAGCAGATGGAGCTGCTCCATGACCTGCACCTGGAGATCCTCCGCTTGCAGAAGCACTGCTCAGGTGAGCGCTGGGGCAGCCACGGTGTGTGGGAGCTGAGTGCTCGGGGAGCACCTTGGGCAGGAAAGCTCCTGCTGGCAGCCCGGGGTGCTCACACAGGTGCTGGCAGGACGCAGAGGAGGCGAGTGCCAGGCTGCAGTGCGATGCCTGGCTGTGCTGCAGGGTGCACAGCTGCTCCCACAGCCCCGCTGCAGCAGTGGCACGCTCCCTCCAGCCACCCTGCAGGAGTGATGGCTGCCCAGCCTTCTGCCACCACTGGAACTCATTCCAACTTGTGCTGCTTCTCTCATCAATAATTCAGCCAGAGCTAATTACTCCTTGTCTTCCAGCCTCTCATTCTCCCAGGTTCCTGGGAAACAAAGAAATGTCTGCACTGATAAAATTGGCTATTTTTCCCCATCTTTTCTGAGCTTTTGCTGTTCTGTTTCATTGTTTTAATGGTTTCATCTACAGCCTCTTCAGGCAAGCAAGACAGTGGGGTTCTCCTGCCTAAATCAAACTTGAGGGATCTGTCCCCATGGGCTGAAATGAGCCCACTGCACGGGTGATCTCCCCTTCCCAGCGTGACCCAAGGACAGCCATATCTGACCAGAGGGGTCCTGTCCTCCTGGGTGAGGTGTGTGGTTCTGCCAGGAGTGCCAGGCAACCCCTGGGCAGTTTTAAGGGGACTTTCCTGACATTGGAGTGTCATTATCTGGAGGGCTGTTTGCAGGAGGAGAATAGAGTCTTTAAGTCAGTTTTTCCTCAATGTGGCCCTGTGGAGCCTTGCCTGCTGCCCTGGCACTGTTGTTTCTGACTTTTTCACTATCCCCTTGGTCTCTCTGAGGTATCCCTGTGGGAAAGGCTCTCCCTCCCACAGAGGTGGTTCTCAGCTGCCCCTCAGGGGTCATGGGGATGGTACTGAAGCAGATCAGCACCAGCCCCCTGGCTCCAGCACAGAAACTGGGACCCCAGGCTGTGCATCATCCCTGCACTTGCTCAGCAGGATGATACCTTTGGAAATAGGCAACTGCTTTGATTTTCATTTGAAATATATCTGAGACTCCAAACCTATTATTTTAGCTTCAGAAAAATAGCACAATGGCCATTGATTCCCACCGGGGCAGTCGAGAGTGCTGAACGCTTTCCAGAAACTGCATTACGGTCTCAGGTACTTCTGCCTTCTCACTACAGATTTGTTTTCCAAGACAGACAGGCAGAGCAGCCTGAGACAAGCGTTAGGTTTCAGAAGGATGGCAGTGATGGGATTAGAGTCAACACAAAAGCAGATTAAAAGAAAAATGTAGGGCAAAGATTAACCATTTGAACTCATTTTCAGGGGAAAAAATAGCCCCCAAACAGCTGAATGCTGCTGCTACCACTCTCTTCCTCTGCTCAGGGCTGCTAGTGGTTGGGTGGGCTGTGATAATTAATTCAAAAGGGACTGTCTGTAAGAGTGCAGGGTAAAGTGAACTCCAGAAGGTCCCTGAGCTGCCCTTTGTGACCTGATGCTGTAGCCTGGGGCTAGACAGCGAGCAGGCAAAGGGCAGCAGAGAGGAGGCAGCATGTTGGAGCTGTGCAGGCAGGTAGGTGCTTTAGCTCCTGAGATTTGGAAGGGATTTGGAAGCTCCACGTTGCCCTGGAGCAGGGCAGCATCCTTCTGCAGGCACATGGTGCTGGGATGAGGCCATCCCCGCTTGCGTCACGTGCAGAGGCAGTGATCAGCCTGGAGCAGGAAATTATGAAATGCTTTGGGTGGCAGCTTACACTTTGGTCTATTTTCAATCCATTGCTCTGCTCTTTGTCCTGGTTTACAGCACTGAAAATGGTTCAGCAACTCTTTTAGGAAAAGGAAAGGCATTGTCAGAGCAGCAGAGCATCCTGCGGACAATGTCTCGGCCATGAGGCTGCTTAATAACATATAAATTGCCAGAACTGCCTATTTTTAGCTGAGCTGTGGCTGGTGCTCCAAGATGGCCACACTCCCATGAAGTCTGGGCAGAGATAGCACTGCAGCCACAGTGATGTCCAGTGCCCCAAAGGGGGCAGAGGAAGACGTGGGGAGCACAGAATGGGTGGGATGCTCCTCCTCAGTCCTGTTGGATTTCTCTTCCAGAGCTCAGCCATGACCTGGAAATGAAAGAGCTGGAGGCCCGCCAACAAGGTAAGAGCACAGCTTTGGGCACAAGATAAAGGGGAGCAGGTGTGGGTGCAGAAGAGCCTGCGGCCAGAGGGGCCCATCAGGGCTGCAGGGAGGGGACAGGGACCTTGCCTGAGGGGGCACTGGGGCTGAGGGCAGGGCTGGGAAGGCAGCGTGCACAGCCTGCTGGCAGCCCAGTAACTGCTGGCGGTGCCCGGGAGCCCCGCGGCCGGCAGAGGCTGCTCTGTGAGCAGCCTGGCTCCTCTCCTTCCTCTGTCCCGCAGATGAAACTGAAACTCCTCCCTGGCGCTGCCCGGGCACGGTGCCTGGCACCAAGCCCCAGCCTGTGCTCTGCCCTCAGTGCCAGGGCAGCCAGTCCTGGGGTGGGTGTGCTCTGCTCTCACTGGGGCCAGCGGGGTTCTCACCCTTGGCACGCTCACGCAGTGCCATGACTGGCTCCATGGGAATTCCAAGCTGCCAGCCCCTCCCTTGGAGCCAGGGGTCCCTTCTCTGCACCCGTGGGCTTTGCTGGCTCAGGGCCTGGTGCCCAACCCACCAGGTGCCATCACGGTGTCACCAGCCACAATGCAACGAGTCTCATCCACGGTGCCTGCCCATCCTTCAGCCTTTTAGAGCTGCACAATCACTTTGCCACATTTATGGGGCAGCACCTCATTTACGATGCCATCAAATGATTGCTCTTCTAATGCCATTCATGCAATAATTACTGCCTGCAACTGCCTCCCTAAGACCTCATTATAAAGCTGCAGAAACACCGAGGAGCTGAGGCTGTAAGCGGCTGCCAATCACATCATAAAAGCAAATTATTGCAGAGGATGGGAGCAGGCCTGGGCAGGCCAGGGAGCGTGGGCAGGTGCCAGCCTGCACCCTGCCAAGGGCTGGGTGCTGGAGCAGGCAGCCAGGGCTGGGGTCAGGACTCCTCAGCCCTCCTGCTGCCCACCGGGCTTGGCCCCAGAACCCCAAGCTGCGAATTCCCCAAGCTGCCTGGCCATCCTGCCCCAGGACAGCATTCCCCAGAACCTGCTCCCTCGTCCTAGGATGGAGGCTCCTTCCCTGCTGAGCGCAGCCCAGTTCCTCTGTAATCTTGGATTAGCATCTCCATCCTGACTAACCAGGCTTTGGAGTCCCCGGGTTTGAGGCCAAAAGTCCCTCCAAAGTTGGGCTGATGGTTTCCCTGCACCATTTCCCTTTCTCTTCCAGCCCGTGTGCTCCCCCACACCCTCTGCACACATTCAAAGTCATTTTTAGGGTGAAAAACTACTTACCTAGGGAAATTTTAAAACTGCAGCAAGGTAGAGGCAGCAGGTTCCATGGCAACAACATCCTCCACTGAAACTGCCTTTTGCTGTCACCCTGCATTTGGGTGTCACACATGGCACCGTGCCCGCGGCCGGTGCTGGGGCTCCTGTGCCTGCGCTGGCAGTGAGCCCCTGCTCGGGCAGCTCACAGGGAGTTTTTTCCCCGACTTCAAGAAGCACCCAAGAAGCCTCAATGGCACTGCTGGGACATGGTGGCACCATGGAGTGGTCAGCAGCCACGTCCAGGCTGGGAGCGCGTGGGGACCTGCCAGGAGCAGTGGGGCTGAGCCCCCGCTCCCCCTCCTGACCCCTCTGTGCCCTGACCCACAGATGTCCTGGACCGCGAGCTGGAGGAGAAGTGCCGGGTGATGGAGGCCCAGCTGCAGGAGAAGGAGAAGGACAACCTCGAGCTGCGCAAGGAGCTGCAGCACAAGGAGACGCTGGTGGCTGCGCTGCGGTCCAGCCTCCGCAGCAAGGAGCGCCGGTTCCTGGAGGAGCTGAAGCGTCGGAGCCACCGCGTCACCATCCTCGACACCGAGCTGCAGAAGCAGACGGAGGCGGCCGCCTACCTCNNCATCCCCTCGGTGGAGCGGAAGGGGCGGCCGAAAGCGGAGCCCTGCACGCACCTCCCACCCACCGGCGGCCAGGGAGGGTCCCCTCTGCCCGAGAGGTCTGAGCTGGGATGTTACCGACAATGCTGCGGGACCCGGGAGCATCCAGCACCCGGGCTGCGAAGGGGACACGTCCGAGCGCCTGTCCGGAGCTTGCGAGGAAAAAAGAGAGAAAGAAAGAAGAGGAAGCATTTTTGAAATCAGATTTTCCTGCTGCTGCTGCCCTCAGAGTGGGCGCCGGGTTGCCTTCCTTGGCCCGGGGTGCTGGGAGGTGTGCAGCAGCAAAGGCTGTGCAGCAGCAAAGGCTGTGCAGCAGCAAAGGCTGTGCAGCACACGGCTCGGCACCGCGGGATGAGCCCAGCCCGCCTCCAGCCCTGGCCATCCCCGGCACCGGGCACTGGAGAGGGCCCAGGACATCACCAGGAAGGTTCTCCAGAGCGCAGGCAGCTGAACGAGGTGGATGCTGCGGGTGATGGAGGGATCCCCTTGCACAAGGACAGTGCTGCTGTGCTGGCCAGGCCCCATGCCGCGCTCCCCGGTGCAGCGGTTTGGCTGTCTGCAGCACGGATTTCCCCTCATCGCGTTCACACGCAGGACTCGGACAAGGCAGCTGGACAAGTGCCGAGATTGGCAGTCCTGCTGGACACTCTGTGGCTCCTCGGCCACTGCAGCCGGGCTCCGTGTGCTGCTGGAGCAGGGCTGCATGCTGTGCTCCCTGCACAGGGCTCTCCTCGGCACCAGCATTTTGGTTCTCAGTCACATCCACAGCCAGGTCTGGGCTTGCTGCTGAGGGCTGAGCAGCCCCCCGCTCCTCCTGCATTGCCTCCCATCCTTCTCAGCACAGCGGCCATACACAGCTGCCTTTGCCCCGCTGGGGCAGCCTTGCCCCATTTCCAACCAAACTCTCAGCTTTACAATCACTCCCTGGGTGTTGTGAAACACCCTGAGGAGGGGAGGGCTCTGGCAGCGAGGCAGGGCAAAGGTCACTCTGCTCCGGTGCTGCCAGGCTTGTGCTGCTCAGGGCAACTCAAGGGGCAGGTTTCACGCTGGCATGTGGGCTGCCAGCCCGGCTGGCCCAGCCGGGACTCGGCCCCTGCCTGCAGCCAGCGCCCTGCCAGGCTGGTGGGCAGCAGCCTCCCGCAGGACCCTCACTGCCTCCGCGGCTGGTGTGGGCAGGAGGGAGCTGCAGGGTGAGATCAGACCTTATTTCCTTCCAATTCAGTTTGAAACCTCTCAAAAGACATCACCCTCATAGACTAGCGAGGCTTGGCCTGCCCGCACTCACCCTCAGTGTGCCCGTGCAGTCAGAGCTGTCTATTTTTGTAGTTCAATATTTATATACTCTATTAAAATGCTTTATGAGATTGACAGCAGCAGTCGCCAACCAGCTCTTTGGTAAAAACAAACCCCAAAGCATATGAGCTGCACTAGCAGGGCAGAAATTAGCGGCTTTTGTACCTTTTCTTTGGCTGTTATGTGACTAGTCAGCCTTTGGAGGGCAAGACCCCTCGTGCTCTCCCAGGGCACCCCTGAGGGCTGGGACTCCCCAGCTGCTCCCATGGTCCCTAACACACCCCTGGCTTTGGGAAAGAGCCCAGCAAAGCCACGCTGGGCAGGGCCCCCCTCACAGTGCTCAGGCAGCAGCCTGGCTTGAAGCCAGGCCAAGGTGTGCAGCTCCTGGGGCACGAAAGCTCTAGTGGGAAATGTTTGCAGCCCCCAAGGTCTCTGGAGCTGCTGTCTTGGCAGGGCAGAGCCCCCAAGAGCCCCCAGCTCTCCTCCCAGACTGCCACAGCCGTGGGAGGCTGCAGGGAGCCCCGGCAGGGTGCTCACAGGCCACGGCTGCAGAGCTCCACGTGCCCAGGTTGCCCGCACAGGTTCGGTGGGTGCAGGGCAGCACGGGGGGCTCTGGTAGTGCCCCGCTGGGCTCTGAGCACCAGGAACAGTTGCATGAGGGAGGAAGCCCTGAGCTCCCCGGCAAGGCTGCAGAATGCTTCCTGCCTGTTTCCCTCTGCACAGTGACCCCGGCAGGCTCTGCCAGGCCCCGGCTCCGGGGTGGGCTGGGTGTGCTGGGGCCCTGCTGTCACCCACCCACGGGGGCAGTGAGGGGAGCAGCCCCAGGGCTCCAGCGTCACAGTTCCGGAAGTGTTGTGCCCGTGAGGTGCTATTGGCCTCTGGAAATTGCTGTTTCTCTCAGGTTCTGAGAGGTTCTACTGCAGATTTGTCTCTTCTCTCGTAGGGTGAAAAAGGCAATGCCTGTCCCTGTGTGCTCGGCCGTTGCTGCAGCTGTGGTGTGCACAGCTGCTTCCCATCCTTCCTAGACAATCCTGATAGACACAGTATGTTGCATCTTTATTACAAACTTCTTCATGAGATCATGGTGTTTATGACTGAGCATTGAAAAGCGGAGGGAGAAGTATGATCCTTCTCCTGTGTAAATACCTTCCTAGCAATCATCATCCGTAGTGCCTAGTATGTAAATGAAGCAACCCTGTCTGAGCTGCAGGGCCCTTTCCTCTTCACCANATAAATTATTTTAATCTTTGTATTTATATAAAATGATCAAAGGGATCAAAATGATCAAAAAAAAAAACCAAAAAGACAGTATTCCTATTTTTTACTGAGAAGGCTGCTGGAGCCACCGGGAGCCTGAGAGCCACTGGGGCCCAGGCGGGGCCTGCCCTCCCCTCCTGGAGTGGGGGGCTCTCACAGACTCCCCCCCTCGCACTGTAAGCTAGCCCTTAGCCAGGAAGGGGTAACAGGGATCTGTAGGTGCGNACAGGCCACGGCTGCAGAGCTCCACGTGCCCAGGTTGCCCGCACAGGTTCGGTGGGTGCAGGGCAGCACGGGGGGCTCTGGTAGTGCCCCGCTGGGCTCTGAGCACCAGGAACAGTTGCATGAGGGAGGAAGCCCTGAGCTCCCCGGCAAGGCTGCAGAATGCTTCCTGCCTGTTTCCCTCTGCACAGTGACCCCGGCAGGCTCTGCCAGGCCCCGGCTCCGGGGTGGGCTGGGTGTGCTGGGGCCCTGCTGTCACCCACCCACGGGGGCAGTGAGGGGAGCAGCCCCAGGGCTCCAGCGTCACAGTTCCGGAAGTGTTGTGCCCGTGAGGTGCTATTGGCCTCTGGAAATTGCTGTTTCTCTCAGGTTCTGAGAGGTTCTACTGCAGATTTGTCTCTTCTCTCGTAGGGTGAAAAAGGCAATGCCTGTCCCTATGTGCTCGGCTGTTGCTGCAGCTGTGGTGTGCACAGCTGCTTCCCATCCTTCCTAGACAATCCTGATAGACACAGTATGTTGCATCTTTATTACAAACTTCTTCATGAGATCATGGTGTTTATGACTGAGCATTGAAAAGTGGAGGGAGAAGTATGATCCTTCTCCTGTGTAAATACCTTCCTAGCAATCATCATCCGTAGTGCCTAGTATGTAAATGAAGCAACCCTGTCTGAGCTGCAGGGCCCTTTCCTCTTCACCAGTAATTAGCAGCTTGCTCAAGGAGTTGATCCCATTCCAGCCCCCATGCCGGTCCCTCCCCAGGTGCTCCCGGTGGGGGCGGGCAGCTGGGCAGGTCTGGAGCCCCGTGGCCGGGCAGGCAGAGCCGCCTGCAGCCAGGGGGGTCCCAAAGGGATGGAGAGTGAGCACCCCAGTTCCCCCCTTCATGCCAATGTAATGTGCTTGGAAATGAGTTGTCAGGGTGAGCCCTGCACTTTTCCTTGGGTACATTTGCCTTGGAGCAGGAAGGATCAGCTCTTGCGTGCTGTACCTGCTTCAGTCACTGCTGCTTTTCTTAGTGGGGAGGGAAGCTCTAGAGATACTATATATNGTAGGTGCGTTTGGTCTGTGCTCTGCACTCCTCGGAGTCCAAAGGGCGCGCGCAGCTTCAGCCTGCGCGTGCTCCTGGAAGCGCAGACGGAGGAGCGCACCCGCCGGCACCGACGGAACGGGCAGCGTTTGATGTTGACTTGTAAAGCTTAATGATTAGACTGGAAATGGAAGCATAGCAATAACGCTCGGTTGTTAAACAACGTCTTGTGTGTGTAAACCACCACGTGCTGAGAGCTGTCTACAGACTAACAGCCGGGCTCCCCTCCTCTGCACCCCCTTTCGCTCTGTAGCTCTGCAGAGGCTTATGGATTTGATGTGTTTGGTTTGCTAATATCTCTTTTCCTTATTATTATTATTATATTATTATCATTATTTTTCCTAATGCTATCTGAGAAAGCGATGTCTCAAATGCACCTTGCAGCAGGTGTGAGGTGAGCAGTGGATGTGGGAAGATGCACTCGCTGCAGTCGCTGTGGCAGAGCCAGTCCTGGCATGCTCCCCTGGACTTACTTTAACCCTGGGCAGATTAGTCAGGAAGTTCTTCTTCTTGACCCTGTTAACTAAAAAGCCATATTTTCTGAATGTGTTTGCTGGGGCTAATCTAAGCACTCCCAGCCGTGTCCTTCCCATCCCCACTAGGCTCCCAGCCTTCCCACTGCTGCATGGCTCTGTGCTGGGACAGTCTGAGCTGGGGCCAGGCCCTGCTGGCTTCCCAGGGGAAGCTTTCTGTGAATCGCCTGATGGCAGGCAGAGCCAGGTTCATGGCTCAGCTGATGGGTGCTCTGGAGGGACTGAGGGGTGCTCTTTCCTGGGTGCCCAGGAGAGGTGGCAGTGACACAGCAAGAAACATCCTGCCTGAAGTGGCTGGAGCCAGCAGTGTGAAGGGATTGCTCTGCTTTTCCCAAGTTCTCCCCAAGCTCTCCACAATAGGAGGGTAAATCAGCAGCACAACAAGGGACTTTCATTTTTGGGGGGTAGGAGAACCTTTCAGAGTCCTTGTGTACAGCCTTGTGAACTGGCTCCTGCTGCCCCAACGAAGCCACACCATCCTGCCTTTCCTAGAACACCAGCCCTCATGTCCCAGCAGCTCTGATGAGCCAGTCTAGCTGTAGTGACGCTGCAGCCGCCTCGGTGCACGCCTGTTCTTGTCACCCTCTTGCACTGCCTGGCTGCCAACAGGACGGGAGAGAACTCCCTTAGGCCTCTGGGTTGCCTCATGCAGGTATCTGAGATCTGTGGATAAGATCAGCAGTGCCGGCTGGGTGAGCAGGAGGAGCTCAGGATCGATGAGCACAGCAGCTGTGGAGGAGCCAAGAGATACCACGGCCAGTTAAAGCACAAGGATCAAAGCACCGTGTCCCCTTGCTGTCAGAGCTGCCCTTTGCTCCCCAGGGCCCCATTTCTGCCTCTGTGTCCTCCTTGCCAGCTCTGGCCCTGCAGGGACGCTGCTGTCCCAGCCCCACGAAGGGATGGTGCTCTGGGCAGGACACGGAGGGTGACACTCGGTACTGCCGCCACATCCGATCCCTTCCTCTCACCCTCCCTCTCCTCGCACCTTCGGGCAGGAACAGGGGGTGAAGCTGCCGGTGTGTGAGAGGTGCACCCAGCCCACACCCAAACGGGGCCTGGCCCTCCCTGGCCAGGGTGTGGTTATGCCTCCTGGCTCTTCCCGATAGATTTCAGTCATCTCGCAGCTTCCAAGAAAGCTCCTCTTTCCTGTTGGTGCAATTATCACAGGAATTAGGCTATCAGGCCCTGGGAATGCCCCAAATCTTTACATGTCTGAAGCAGCAGATCCTTTCTGCCCAGGGGCTGTGGGTACAGCACTGAGCTGCAGCCCCTCGGCCCCGCAAGGACCAGCCCTGTCTGCCTGTTTCAAGGTCACTGTCACCCCAGTGGGGTGGGGACATCACCTCTGCCTGGCCAGAGCCGTGCTGGGACCCCTGGGAGGGGTCTGGCAGAGAGATGAGGAGGGCAGCACTTCTGGGCTCAGCTCCGCTGGTCCCAGAGCAGCTGTGGTTTCGTTGGAGCAAAAATGTTGTCCTTGGCTGAGTTTGCGAAGCGCAGTGAGAACAATAAACGCCTGTGCCTCGTGCTGGGGAGCACCACCACACAGGGACAGATGCCAAAGGTTTGACACTGCTCTGCTTTATTTGAATGTTCCTTTTGCTACATGTCACCATTTTTTGCCAGGATGATATTCATGTTGACTTTGCTTTTTAACCAAGTGCTTTTCAGAATGTGTTAACACCCAGAGACTAGAGTATGGAGCTGTACTTTAGAAGTTGTTGTAATATGCCTTTTTCTTAATAAAGAGACTGAAATCTGCAGGGTGGTACTGTCCTACCCCAGAATGCAGGACCTCCAGCCACAAACCAGAAGCATCTCTGTCTCTGTCCCAGGACTGGCTCCTACCTCACTCCCCCAGAGCTCTTCCACAGCTCTGGGGAGTGCTCAGAGTGACACCCCAGTTCTTACAGGGGGCCTGCAGGTAGATGGGGGGATCACAATGAGGAGGATCTGGAGTGCCAGGCCAAGGAGGAATGGCTTCCCACTGCCAGAGGGCAGGGTTAGTGGGATATCAGGAAGGAATTGTTCCCTGTGAGGCACAGGTTGGCCAGAGAAGCTGTGGCTGTCCCATTCTTGGAAGTGTTCAAGGCCAGATTGGACAGTGACACAGAGAAATGGGAAATAAAGTCTCCAATCAGTTTGTTTGGTTAGAAAGTTGACATTATTCAGCGCTGGATACATGGGGGATTGTTCCACCTAACATGTATGGCAATTATCAAAACTTTTAGCAATTTATACATTTTAGCAAACAAAGGAATTAGCGTTCATTGGCTACAAATTACATAGTCCTCTTATTAATTAGTATTCTCTATTGGTTAATGATTCCCTGCTTTCCATGCTGATTAGTCTGTCTCTTCTTTTGGGTTGGTTGGTTTCCAGCATCAGTGGTCTGTGGGTTGATGGCCACACACCCCCCCACCAGAATTACCTTCTACCCATTTGGAGCTGATTTCAGCGCAATCACTGAGTTAGTTTTATTAGTTATTCCTTATCTTGGGAGTCCTGTCAAATGTCCTTGTGGCCCATAAATCCTGCACTCTTTGTGTCCATTATTAGGGGTAACATCCTTCCTCCCAAGCTGTGTTAACTTCCTCCCCCAGGTCTTAGATCGCTGAATCATGTCAAGCCCTAAACTTTGTTTTTCTAACACACGGACATTACTTACAGCTTGCTTTTAGCTACTATGTGTTTCATAGATTAAATATCCCTTCTTGTTGGTCAGGCTTGAAAGTTACAAAGATCAAACGTTAAAGAACATCCTTTCTTAAGAAAGTTTGGTTGGAATTTTTGTTTTGTTTTGGTTGGGTTTTTGTTGTTTTTGTTGTTGTTGTTGTTTGGTTTGGTTTGGTTTTTTTTTTTCCTATCACCAACCATTATTTGTTACAATTAAAGATTTTCCCAACATTTCCCCCCACGGCTGCAGACTCCTGTTTAAGGAAACATAACCTGTTCGGTACCAACGGGGCTCGGAGCAGCCCGCACTGCGGGAAGGCGTCCGTGCCCAAGGCACGGGAGGGGAACCGGGGTCCCTTCCAGCCCAAACCGTGCCCCGCTCTCTTCTGCTCCATGAACGCCCGGGGCCCGGGGTGTCCGTGCCTGCCCCGCCGGGCGCCGTGCTGCGGGGCACACGGGCCCGCACACCGGGCCGGACACCGGGCCGGACACCGGGCCCGGACACCGGGCCGGACACCGGGCCGGACACGGCGCCGGACACCGGGCCCGCACACCGGGCCGCACACCGGGCCTGCACACCGG
>VXBC01012174.1:1073510-1132858 GCA_013399945.1 Ploceus nigricollis | reverse complement strand
GGGCGCTCCCGGGCCGGGGTGCGGGAGCGGAGCTCGTTCCGGGCACCTCGTGGCGCTGCCCCGGCCGGACACGCGTGTCCCGGGGGTGGTGGGCAGCACAGGGCTGGGACCTCCTGGAAGTTCGGGCTGCGGGCACCACTGACATGTTAGAAAATACTCATGAGCAAGAGCTTTCCTGGAAAGGGCAGAGCCTTGTTCGACATCTCAGCTGGAAGTTGCAGCTTTAACTAGTTATTTGCTGGCTGTTCTTGCTCTGTGTTGGAGCCTGAGTGGCTCAGGCCAGGCTCAGGGACGGTGTGCAGCTCCATGTCCTCACTGTTCTCAGCTCCCGGGCTGGCATCGACCCTGAGATGCCTCCAGCTGCCCTGGGTTTGCTCTGTGTGGTGTTTGTGTCTTCAAGAACTTAGGAGCCTGAGCACCCATCTCAGGCTCAGCTCTTTTCTCTGGTCTCTGAAGCAAAAGAGACCAGCATGAAGCAGCATGGCTTGTGGCTGGCCTTCGTCCTGAGGCACGTGAATCCCCTGACTGACCCACAGGCGCTTCCCTCCCCCGCTGGTTTTATGGTATCGAGGTGGATTTTTGAAGTTTGTCACCTAAAGCAAAGTTCACTGGCATTTGGTAGTGGAGCAGGTTGGATGCAGTTCAGGAGGGAAGCTCAGTGCTGGTAGCCTCCCCCTCTCATCCCCGTGCTGGATTTTGCAGCAAGCATCACGCCTGCAGTGCCAGCAACTGGGTTAAAAAGTTATGCAGTGTAATCTCTGCCTCTCCAGCCACAATTGATTGCTGAGGGAGGATGGAAGGTGGAAAAGTCCTTTGTGTGTTTCAGCACTGCACATGGAATCTGGGGAGGAGCAGAGGAAGGTCTCGCCTGGGAGCAGGGTCAGCCTGGCCACCTTGACATCAGCCTCACAAGGTCTGGTTCCCGGGCTCTGGTGTTCCCGCTGCTGTGTGTGCCTTGCAGGGCACCTGTGCAGGCAGGCACTGCTGTGTCTGGGGGCAGCTCTCAGTACCTGGAGCCGTGGGCAGGCTGTGACTGGGCTCCTTGCTGCAGAAACCCCCCCGAGCTGTGCCAGGCACCCAGGCTCGGGTGCTGGGCTCTGTGCCAGGCCAGAGGGCTGATGGCTGCTGCTCTCTTCCCCCAGCCTAGAAACTGTTGAGACTGCTCTGACCTTCTGAGTGCAGAAACACAAAAGCATGGACAGTTGGGGTTCCTGTAGTGATTTCTGATGGGCACAGTTTTGGGTTGTTACCTTTCCTATCAGCTGGTGTGAGATCAGACAGCCATTGTGTGCAGCGTTTCTTGGATTATTTTTATTCCTACAGTCTTCTCTGCCTTAGAACAAGTTTCTCATGTACAAGTTTAGCAGTGCTTCTAGCTACTGTAAAATGCCTTTCAGCCTTGCCTTGCCCAAATTTGTTTTCTCCTAGCTCAGTCTCTCTGTCCCCGAGCTCCCCAGACAGCCCTGCTTTCAGACACGTCTTCCGTTAGGGCAGCGGAGAGTGCAGGTGTTAATGGAAAACTGCTGTGGAGGCAAGTGTAGCTCTGCGTTAGCAGCAAGGTCAGAAGGCTGGTTCTTAATCTGGGAATCTGCTATCGCTGTCTCTTGCCCAACCTTGGAGGTTCACTGGTGTTTTGGAAAGGACTGAATTGCTGGCAGTCGGGGTTTTTAATACGCAGCTCTAACAGGCTTGGGGGGGACAGTCGGAGGAAAGTTGTGCAAGAGAAATCTGATCACTTGTACAAGGTTAAGAAGAGGAAAGGAGTGTGAAAACAGCATCTGTATGGCAAGATGAGGGATGGGAAGCCGAGGAGATCATGTTCGGGGTGGTTCTGTCAGTGGGTAAGAGCTGAGCTCCCACTGGAAGCTCTCTGCTCTGCCTGAGCAGCCTTGCTCCTGGGCTTCCCGGCTGAAAAGTGGAAGTAGGTCAGGAACATGCACTGAGATAAATCCACCTGCAGACTCAGAACTGCCTCATGCACAGTAAAACCAGCACAGTGTTGCAGAGTGCTGTGTTTACCTTCATTGTCTGTACATGACTAAACTTGGCAGCACACCCCTCTTCTGGCACAGCTTCCCAGCACTTGCTTTACTTTCCTGCATTGTGCTCCATTGGTTGTGCTGGAAAGTTGTTATTTCTAGAAGCTTTACAGGTCTGAAGTTCATGCATTTTTTTATTTGCATTTGAGAAGCAATGCCACTCCTTGGGGCAGTGCTTGGACAATGTGCCAGAGAAAAAAACCAGCACGTGGTTCCTCCTGTGGTGGCAGTGGCTGTCACTTTTGGCAGTAGGTCAGGTTTTTGCCATAGTAGCAAGGCTCTCTCAGGATTGGCTTTTGGTTGGCATGTTTTTCTAAAAAAGCATTTCCTTAGTTTGTCTTTCACGTTGAAGAGAAAGTCTCTACTACAAGCTGTTGAAGAGGCTGCAGGCTCAGAGAAGTTGTATGTAGTTATGTTCAATGACATAAAACTGCAGGATCATGCATCTTGCCCAGAGCTCCAGCGGGTCGGATTAGCCTGAGACTAGCCCTGCTTCCCAGGCTCCCCACTAGCCAGCCTCCTGCCCTCGGGGTTGGATGAGACTGGGAATGGTGATGTGGATCCTGGCTGTTAGCAAGCTGTGCCGTGCCGAGTACCCTGTGTGCTCTGTCTTTGCTGTTGGTGTCCCTGGAGCCTGCAAGGTCTCCACAGCCTGGAGGCTCAGCTGCAGGTTGGGCAGTGGTGCCAGCTGGGGTCAGGGCACTGTGTGAGCTAGGGTGGGTCACTCGGTGTCCCTGGCAGAGGGGTTCCTATGGGCAGGCAGCTTTCCTGGGCTGCTGCTTGCAGCACTCTTGCAGAGCTGCGGGAGCAGCCACCCGGTGCTGTCCCCGGAGCCGTGNCTGTGCCACGGGGCAGCCAGAGCTGCTGAGGCCAACACAGCTGTCAGATCTCCCCTGCAAAACCTGCCCAGAGAACAACAGGCTGGTTCCCTGCTCTTGCTGTCCCAGCAGCTTTCTGAAACTAAGGCATGTGCAAGAGTAAAGCACAGAGACTTGGAGGATTATCAGCTGGTTCTTGGTTTCTGTCTGAAATACAATTCCTTCCTTCGGCTCTCTTGAAATTTGAGAAACGTGCTCTTCCTGACACAGTTAATGTTTTTGTTGGTGCTGGTCTTTGCACTTTGCATTAGTCCTACTCTTTGTGCCTGATTTCTGTGATGTTTGAATTGCGTGTTATTGTAGCAGGGTCACCCAGACAGCCAGTTTCAAGGCTAGGTTAATGAAAAGTTTTGGCCAGATAGAAAGTTTACAAATGAGTTTAAATGTAGTTCCCAGATGTCGAGAGTGCAGGGTGGGTAACTCAGGGTGCCAGATGCAAAGCACAAGGCATTTCAGCACCTGTAAGTGCCTGAGCCATCAGCTGTGGGACCCTGTGGATGTCCTGGGGCTTGGTCCTGCCCAGAGCACTGCAGGCTGCAGCCTCACCATGCTCTGCTCTCTCTCTGAGCCAGTCTCAGTGGTATGAAGTGGTGTTCACCCAGTGGTGCGAAGCTGCTGAGAAATAAATGCAGAGCTTGTACCTCTGCCCAGAGATGTCTTAGAACCAATTTGAGTTTAATGATGGCAGTAGAGCAGCTCTAATGTTTCACTGTGGCTCTTATTAAAAGAAGTCCTTGTATAACCAAAGTGGGAAGTTCCTGGGAAGCTGTGGTTTCCGCAGGGGAGGCAGAGGGAGGCACCTCCACATGTCTGCCACTTTCCCTGACGGGATGTCCTGCAGAAATGTTTTCATTAGGGCCATCTCTGGAGCTAATGCCTATTCATTTAGTCAATTTATTTGGATTCATTAAACTATTTCTTTAGTTTCATTTATTATTCAGCTAAAATTCAATTTGCATTTGCTGTACTGACACCAGCCCTCAGAGGTTAGAGCTAACACATACCCTCTGGTGAGCTGACATACACATGTGAACTTCCTTTGGCTGTAGTCAAAGAAATGCAGCTCAGCTTCATGAGACCTGACCAGGTACTTCCAGGAGATTCCTCCTCTTCCCAGAGGTCTCTTCGTAAGGAGGAAGAGTTGAAGCTATCAGTACATATGAAGTCCTTCAAAAATCACAAATCAGAAGAAAAGCACAATGCTCGTGTGATCTGAAAGGTGGTGCTGGCTCATGGGACTGAGGGGTACCCAGTTGTGAGGCTCCAGAGCTCCAAGGCCTGTGCTGTGCCAAAGGAGTGATACCTGGGTGATGCCAGCGATGGAGGGCGAGGAGCCCGCGGCTGTGGCACGGCCTCGCTGGAGGCGAGCAGTGGCCTGCTTGGCCACAACCTCACCGGGCCACCTGGTGCTTGGAGAAAGCTCCAGCCCCATAATCCCTGCTTCAGTTGTCATGGTTTTCTTTAAGTAGCATGGAGAGAGGAGAGGTGTTAGGGAATTGTGTGTGTGGTTTTGTGGTTTGTTTGTGTTTTATATGGCAGAGCAGCGTGAGAGGAGAGAAAATTCGTCTAGAAACTACTTACTGGTTCACTGCCTGAATGCTTTGTGCTCGCCTGCTTAGTATGGATGGCTGTGCCGGGCCCGGGCGTGCCATAGTAACTGCCCTCGCCTTGTAATTCAATGCATCTCACTTGCTCAGGTTTGGCACGGCACTTGAGATCGGGCTATTTATAACCGGCCCGGCCTGGCCGGCATCCCCCGAGTGCCTGGGAAGCCGTGTGAGCCCGGCTGTGCTGCGGCACGGCGGGACAGGAGAGCGGAGCCGCGGCTGCGGGAGCTGCTCCGCGCCTGGCGGGTGGCGAGGCAGCCGGGGACAGGGCCGGGGGCGTGCGGTGGATGAAGGTCCCCAGGCAGCACTTTGGGGAAACTGCTGCAAGCCCAGCATCCAGTTGTGGTGAGCACACGGGACGTGGGATCCTGCGCGGAGTCAGCTGCTGGTCTTCCTGTGTCCTGCCACGCTGGGGCCAAGTAGGCATTCTCTTTGGAGAAAGCACCTGACTGCGAGAAGGCAGCGAGGGCACGGGCTGCGTGTGGGAGTGTGCCTTGTGGGGACTTCAGTGTATGTCTGAAACGCAGCTGACTGTTCTGATCCGGTGCTGCACGAGCCAGGCATGGGAAACAGCCTTTTTGCAAACTGCTGCAGACAAGTCACTGATCTCCTCTTCCAGCCACGCAGCTCTGGCTCACCCGACGAGAGGTCGCCCCTCTTGCCAAAGTCTTCTACAAGCTGCACTGTCTTCCCAGAGATGCCAGAAGCTGCCCAATATTCTGGGCTGTATCCAGACATCATCCCCAGTGAGGCGGTGACTGGAAGCCTGCAGAAGGGCACTGAATACATCCAAGACCTATCTGAGACCAAGGACAAAGAAGGAATGATGACAGTTTGTGATAAGAGCGGTTTGAGACCTGGCGTTGGCACGGTTGGCCTGCTCCAGCGGACAGAGGCATCCCATGCAGTGACTGTCCTTCCAGCCGACCTTGGGGACAGGCCGGCAGGGCTGGTTGATCATGCTCAGTCACTTGAGGCCTGCCAGAGCTGTGTGAAACTTGAGGACAGCGGCTTAGCCCACAGATCCTGCCGCGGGGAGGAGCACGTGGCAGCAGCTGACGGCAGAGCGGGCCCTGGAGCACATTCCGCTGGCCAGGGCCACGGCGAGGGGCAAGCGGCCGTGCGCCTGCACGCAGCCTTAGTGGCTCCAGACAGCGTGCTGAAGTGCAGAGGTCCTGCTCCCTCCCCAGGGAGCCCTGGGACACCGTCCTCTGCTCTGCCATCAAGTGCAGGGAAAACCCTGCCAGCTCAAAGTGTGGTTGTGCTGCCTGTTCCCCCTGGTGAGGTGTCACCTAAGGCTGAGAACACAAGTGCTGGTTTTGTGACAGAGCCTACTGCCTGCCCCAGCAGAAGGTCAAGCTGCGACGTTGATTCCCAAGCCCAGGTTCTGCCCTCAAAGCAGCAGCAGCAGAAGAAGAAGAGGAAGAAAAAGAAGCTTCCTCTCCCAGGTGCTCTGTCCTGCTGCATGGAGCCACCACACCGTATGCCCCTCACAGGGGTGGGTGGCTGTGTGTGCCTGTGGGATGGGGCAGCACCAAGGAGAGGGGAGGGGTGCAGAGGTGATGTTTTAACTTCACAGGTGAAGGAGGAAGGTGGCAAGGTATGCCACCTGGGTGTGTACCACAGAGGGAGCTGTCTGTGCCTTGTTCGTGTCAGCAAAGCAAACTTAAGGGCGTTTTGCTTGTCTTTTTCTCAATTCATAAGGTAAATCCCTCTTTTGTTCGTGACTGCAAACGTGGTTCTTGTAAAGGATGGGAGTGGATCTGCCCAGCCCAGCCTGCAGCAGGTTGGGTGGAAGTGTGCAGCTGTGAGGGACCAGCACAGGGAGCCTTTGGCTTCCTTCAGCTGTGTGCAGGTTGAGGACAGGCCTGAGCTGCAGGGGTGGAGCAGCTCCATCAGCTGTGCTGAGGATGGGATGTTCCTTCTCTTCCTTCACCCGGTGCATTATTGCAGTGCAGTTGGGACAGTGGGCCCCAGCCAGCTGGCTTCTGAAAATGGCACTGGAGCTGGTAATAGGAAATGCATTCCAAAAGTTGGTGCTGGTAAAGGTAGGGGGTTTAATTTTTAGTTTTGTCCCTCTAACAATTTTTCCAGTTACTAAATGTAGGGAAGGAAACTCCCCACTGACAGAGCAGTCCCTGCAGACCAGGCTAACTCCCAGCAACATCGTGTCGCTGACTTTGGGATCCGATAATCTTTGAAAAGGGTTTGTGTCTGACTTTGGTTTAGAAGATTTGTTTGAATGTAAATCAGTTATTAACCAACTCTTCCCAGGATCTGTGCTGTCTATCGCTGCGTGCAGCCAGCAGGTTTTGGGTTCAGGTGTGTGCCCTCCCTCACGCCGGGATCTGAGCGCAGGGGTTTGCCAGGTGCCACTGCCACAGCCTGGCTGTAAATAGGAAGCGTGATTAAAGTAGGCCCTGTCACCTTGGCGTGTGAACTCCTTGTCCAGGCACAGAGATCAAACCTAATCCTCCGTCTGATCCTTTGTGCCAGGTGTGGCCGCAGACAGGCAGGTGCGGGTCGCTGCCCCGGTGCCCGGCCACGCTCTGCCCTGCTCTGCTCCGCTCTGCTCTGCTCCTCTCTGCGTGTGCGCAGCGACTGCTCCGCTGTGCTCAGGGCAGCAATGAACATCGTGTTACAGCTGGGCTGCCAGCCAGCACGGGCCGCAGCTCGGCAGCCGCCGCCACACCTCGGGTACGAGCTGCAGGCTGAGTGCAGGAGGAGGGTCCTTGCTGGGGCACAAGCCCATCCCTTGGAATGACAGGGGAGACCAGAGGTCACAGCCTGCGGTCGAGACCACAAACCTGCGCGTCGAGGCCGACGTGACCCGGCAGGGATCTCCCTCTGCAGCAGCGGGCAGGGTGGTAAGCAGGAGGAGCAGCTGGGTTTGCCCCCAGAGCGGGTGGAACCGCTTCCCTGTGACTCAGACACCTTCCGTGAGCCATCCGGGGTGCAGCGCATGGCAGCGAGAGCCGGGAGCCAGACACGGCTGCCCGCCTGTTTGGGGCTTGAAATGAGAGGAAGGAACAGGAGAGAGGTCTCTTCAGGTGTCTTTAAGGTGTTCCTATGCCTCCTCCTGCTGTCTCAAGCAGGCTGAAATCCTGTGAAATCCATGAGTGCCCCATGATGTACCTCCCTCTGCGCCGGCCCTGCTGAGGCCGCGGCACAGTCGGGCTGCAGCGGGTGGGAGGAAGCGGTGACCCACTTTAAGGCAGGTGGGTGCAGCTCTGCTTCCCTCGGGGACCACATGAGGTGAGTCAGCACCCAGCAGGCAGCACGGCCTCCAGGCCAGCTCGCACTTCCTTGAAACATACCCGTTCTGTACAGAACCCCTCTGGAAAGCCTTGCCTGGCTCACATCCAAGGGTTAACCTGCTGCACAGCAGATCTTTCCCAGTCCAGACTTAACTTTTGTTTCTAAACTTAAGACTGTGCTGGCTGGAGCTAGATCCTGTAGCATAAGGAGACATGAAGGTGTTGCCTCTACATGTCTCTTGTCACAAAGTGCAGAGCTGTGCTGGCCCTGCCTTCACTCAAGTAAGGAAAAGGGGGATGGAAGGTGTGAACGTGTTGTATTTCTGCAGACTAGGAGCAGTATTCTGATTTCTGAAACACTAGGTAGTTTGAGGATTTTACACCACTGAGCAGTGAAAAGCAGAAGTGTGGTCCTGGCTGGTAACTTTCCCTTGCTGTGTTCAGATCTTCCTGTCTCACTTGGCTTTGCTGCTGAAGGTGTTTGCTGTTCTTCAGACTGGCGCGTGCATGGGTTGCAGTGCCAGCCTTCCTTTCAGCCAAATTCTGTCTCCTTTCTGGCTACCACAGCAGGAACAGAAGTGATCCTGCCCTGCTTGGGTGGGCAGGGGCTGGGCCAAGCCTGGCTCGGGCACCTGGCAGGTCATCCTGTCTGCAGTATGGGTAGCCCCAGGTGTAGCATTTCCGTGGTGGCTTGTCTCCACTCCCTCCAGATCCCCACGTGTTCAGGCAGCCCAGGAGTATGGCTGTGCTGGCTGTAGGGTGTGACGAGGGGCTCTCCCCAGCCCTTTGGGCATGGTGTGGTTTTTCTGAAACCACATCTCTTGAGGCACTCTTGCATGGAGCTTTTCTTCCTCCTTTCTAGCATGACAGCAGCTTGCTGGAGCCAGAGCCAGGCCTCTCGTCTGACTTGCCCATGGCTTCATCTGTCAAAGAAATGAGCAGCAAGTGCTGGGGACATATGCACAGTGACAGGGAACATGAGCAGCAGCTGCTGAGCTGCTGAAGGCAGCCAAGGCTGCGTGAGGTAGCTCTGCTACCTGCTGCCTTTCGGAATGGGTGTGCTCTCACTGCGTTTTTTGCCCTTTCACCATGTCCTAAGTCAGCCCTGACAGTCATCTCTGAGGGTTTGCTGTTGGCAGTCGTTGTCTGGGGCAGGGACGTGACCCTCCAGGGATGCTTTTGCAGGGCTTGTTGCCGCAGCCTCATGTTGTGCACCAGAGGTGTGCAGGGGATTACCATCCCTTTCCTGGGTTATTGTGAAGTCTGGATGACTTCTCTGGGCTGCAGGAGCAGTTGGGGCTGATGGAGCAGAACTGCCTGTGACAGATGTAGGTCCTCAAGCCACAGCACCAGTCTAGGAGGTGAGGGAGGCTGAGCTGCCATTTCCCCTGGAGAGGGGACTGGTGCCTTGCTGGGAGGTGAGGATGAGGAGAGACACCTGCCAGATGGAGCTGGCTGCAGGGCTGCAGCTTCGAGGCCTGGCTTGCAGCTGTCCTGACCCTGTGCAGCCTTTCAGAAAGGCTGTTTCTGCTGCCTGGGAAAGCACCCCACCTGCTCCATCTGTGCTGCCTGCAAGTGGGTGCCTGAGAGCACCAAGCTGGAACTGCTGCTGTGGGTGACCTTGGGGTGCAGCTGAGTGTGCTGGGCCAGCCCTGCTGGGAGCACAGCCTGAGGGACACGATGCCTGCTGTTCTCCAGCACCCACTGCCCCGGGTGTGCGGGGTGGGGTGGTGCCCTTGGGGCACTGGCCTGGCATGCTGGGGACAAGGAGTACTCTGCTGTCTCCCAGAGTTGCTATCAGCAGCTCTTTCCACTCTTCCAGCTTCTCCTGGCAGCCCCTTAGTCCTCTTTAGTGTGGTCCCCAGCCTGGTTCAGAAGATGTAGGCTCCTCTAGGAGACTGGCAGCTTCCTAGATCTTATCAGCTCTCTGACGCTATCCAGCTCATTGGAAAAGAAAACAAACCATTGCAGAGCTGTGAGGTGGGTGCAGAGAGCTCCCCAGCCCTGTGACACATCTGTCTAAACGAGCACTTAAAATGTCGTCACCATTTTCTTGAATAAAAGTGCTTAGGCAAAGCCTCACCCTGGCACCATGGGATCTCTGCAAAGTATTTTGGAAATGCAGAGGGTGGCCAAATGCGGGCAGGGCCGTGGGAGCTGTTGTGTGCCTGTGGAGTAACCAGGTGCCACGTGAGCGCAGTGGCACCGCTGGCTTCCCTCTCCCTCTGCTCTTTAACGTGTTGGTGCAGAGGTTACAGCTGCCTCCAGGCTGCAAAGCACCACACACCCCTTTTTTTTTTTTTTTTTTTTAATTAAGAGGCTTCTTAAGACAGCTCATTGTGGTGTACACTGACCCATCCTTCCTGCTCTCCTTCCCTCCCCTCTCTGCACATGGTTTGTGGAAGATGCAAACACCGCAGGCAAGCGAGAACACCTTAATTATACTGTGAGGAAAGGGAGGGAAGGGCCTGGCACACCTCTGTCTAGTGAACAGCAAGTGCAGAATAAAACCCTGCCTTTTAGCCCCTGATTAGCTCGGGCTTTGCAGTGTCCAGGCCAGTCTCTGCAGCCCATTGGAGAGGACCTTGTCTAAAGCCCTCTCTTCTTGCCCAGAGCACCCGTCTGGCGTGGCACTGATGAATGGCAGCGGCCCGCACGACAGCCTCAAGGGCGAGAAGGATGCCAAGCAGAATGGCCATGAGGAGGCTGACCCGGGAGAAGATGGGAACGACCAGGAGGTCATCGTCATACAGGATACGGGATTTACTGTCAAGATCTGTGCACCAGGGATAGAGCCCTTTTCCCTGCAGGTACCTGCCCTCACCAGCTGGGGAAGGGAACAGAGGTGGTGGGGAGTATTTGAGCCAGATCCTTTCAGCCAGGCAGGCAGGGAAGGAGGCAGTGCCTGGGAAAGGCCCCTGTTAACCCTCACAGTCTGGACAGTACCTTCAGGCTGCTCACAGCTCCCTGACCTGTCTATTTTCTAACCAGGACTAAGTGGGGAAGGAGGCAGCAAAGGATGGAGGGTGCAGGAGACTGCCTGGCCAGTGCCTTGAGAGAAATGAAGGAAGAAGAGACGTGAGCTAGAGGCTGCCTAGCCCAGGCCTGCCTGGGCATTGCAAGGACAGGGAGGGTGTTTTGTTCTGGATCCCAGGTGTGGAGCAAGGGGAAGGAGAATTCACTGCCGTGTAGCTCTTTGTCCATCACAGAGGGGCTTGGCTATGGAGCTGAGCACAGGGAAAATGGCCTTCCCACTTCTGGGGTGTTTTAAAGAAGTGTTGTGAAAATGTGATTTCTGGGCCTGGGTGAGGAAGGGAAAATCCCTTGCTTGCTCAGCAGTTATGACATGATGCCGCTTCAGGCCAGCCTGGGTTTGGTACAGTGACAGGTGCTAACACAGCTCAGGGAGCTCAAGCACTGGCCTGAAGACCAAGGGAACAATGGAGTCTCCACTTCCCTCTGCATGGAGAGCTCTGCCTCAAGTCATGTGGAGAGTGATGTGCTGCCAGGTCAGGATGGGCTCTGATGGGCCTGGTTCATAGTTCCATTTAGCTTGATACTTCACCAAAAACTATCTGAATGAAGTATCTCTTGATTTTGGGGAGAGGCATCTGGAATCTAAACCCAGTGGGAAGTTCTTATCTCCCCAAGACTGGCAGAGAGTGCAGCAAAATCCCATCCCCTGTGGAAATAGCTGCGTCTCAGACTGGCTTTTTGTCTCCTTTAAATCCCCCTGGCTGTTAGTTTTAATAGGCTAATAATAGCAGGCCGTGTTGTTTACAGCAGCTTATGTAAACTACCCCGAGTCCTCTGGGTTTTCCAGCAGTGTCAGAGCAGGGAGGTGGGGGAGCAGCCCGGGTGCTCAGGGTGGGTCTGGCCTCCCCTGAGCTGTGTGGAGGTGTGGCACTGGCACAGACACACCATGCACGGGCAGGAAGAACTGGGCTGTTTTCCGTGTGCAGCATTCAAGGTCTCACCACTAATGTGGTGTGAATGGATAAGGGAAGAACCCTGCTTCCCCCACCACCTTCTATTCCTTCGCTGCCCTCTGTCACCTCTGTCCCATGCCAAGTGCTTGGTGCAGTGCCTAGCTGTTACATCTCTGGGTGCCAAGCCCTGTGGGGTGGAACTCAGGTGGCTGACCCTGCCAGAGGTGACAGTACCCTCCCAGCAGGAGCAGAAGTGGTCTTCCTGGGAAGGGAGGTAGAGTCTGCCTTTCCAAGCCTGGAGAGAGAGGTCTGAGAGGTTTTTGATATTGCAGCTGAGGGGCAAAGTTTGGCAAGAGCATGTCGGAGGGTAAACAATAATTGTCTGAGTTCTTACCTTCTTAAGGTTTC
Organism: Ploceus nigricollis; assembly: GCA_013399945.1. Taxonomy (NCBI): domain Eukaryota; kingdom Metazoa; phylum Chordata; class Aves; order Passeriformes; family Ploceidae; genus Ploceus; species Ploceus nigricollis. The sequence continues at coordinate 1,120,740 of VXBC01012174.1, read as the reverse complement.
TCCTCAAGAGATGGTGCAAGAAATCCATCAAGTTTTGATGGACCGGGAGGATACCTGCCATCGGACCTGCTTCTCCCTGCAGCTGGATGGCAACGTCCTGGATAACTTTGCTGAGCTGAAGACAATTGAAGGACTGCAGGAGGGCTCGCTGCTGAAAGTGGTAGAAGGCAAGTTCCTTCAGACTTGGAAGGGAATGAGTCAGGGTTTTCTTAGGGACTGATTTTGGCCACCTGTCAGCTCTTTCCTGTGGTTCCATTTTGAGACCTGTGTGCCAAAGGAGTAAGCACCTGTCTAATTCCAGTTTCTGTCCTCACTTTTTGGTCATCAGAGCCATACACAGTGCGAGAAGCCAGGATACACGTGCGCCACATTCGGGACCTTCTGAAGAGTCTTGACCCATCAGATGCTTTCAATGGTGTGGACTGTAACTCATTGTCCTTCCTGAGTGTCTTCACCGAAGGAGACCTGGGAGGTATGGGTGAAAAAGACTTCTCTGGTATGGTCAGTGGTTTCATTCCCTGACTCCTTGCTTAGTTAAACACACAGTAACAATCAGCTGTCCTGTGTCAGAGTGCAGGAGTGCAGAGAATACTTGGAGTACTTCTGCATCCCTCTTTGAATGATGACTTGGGGGAGGGAATGCTGCACTTTTCAGAACTGACTTTATGTCTCTGTCCGTTCTAGACAGTGGAAAACGGAAGAAGAAAGGTACCGAAATGGAACAAATTGACTGCACCCCTCCTGAACATATCCTGCCAGGTAGCAAAGAGAGGCCCCTGTGTGCCCTTCAGCCCCAGAACAGAGACTGGAAGGTAGAGTTCTCCTGTGTCATTGAAACAGCTGCTGGCACATTCCTCACAGCAAAGTGGTGGTCAGGGATTGAAAGCTGAGCTGAAGTGGACTTTGGGATTTGCTCTGCTTGGTGCTTAACAAGTGCTGGGGTAGCACTGCTTAGCCAAAAGAATAAAGTCCAGGAGCTGGTGTGCAAAACACTGGACATGGAGTCTGGACATCTGCAGAGTGTGGAGGGGCCAGGCTTGCTGGGATGGGTGGCAGAGAAGGGAAAGCAGCATTCCTCTGCAGAGTCCTGGAGACAGGATCTGCAGGTCACTACTGATTGCCCTTAGCTTTCCCATGCCCTCCCACTCGGATTCTAGTTTAGAAGCTGCCATTTGAAAACAAGTACAGCAAGAAATCCATACCCTGTGCAGCCCAAAGGCCCAGGGTGTCTGTTTTCAGCCATGTCTCACGGTGTGAAAGGCAAACTAGTGGACTGCAGAGGGCTCAGGAAGCTGTGCTTTGGAGACCAGGTGCGTTTGTAAGCTCTGTTTCTGGAATCGAGCAAGGGCAGCAGGTAAAAGGGATCTGGCATGTACATTGAATGACTCTAACTCAAAGAAATTAATTCCTGCTGACAGGAGTTGCTTCTGTTGTGTTCTGCTGTAGCCTTTGCAGTGCCTAAAGGTATTGACGATGAGTGGCTGGAACCCTCCGCCCGGTAACCGGAAGATGCACGGGGATCTCATGTACTTGTACGTCATCACGGTGGAGGATCGGCACGTCAGCATCACTGCCTCCACTCGGGGATTTTACTTGAATCAGTGAGTAACTGAGATTCTTCCTGTCCTGCCCTGCAGCAGCCAACTAGAAAACAACTCAAAAACAAACAGTTGCAGCTTTTTTTATTTTTTCCTGTGGCAGAAACAGCCTATTTTAATTCGCTGCTCACATGGGTTTGTGGGAGTTGCTATACTGGATTGGGCTGTTCAGTTATGCCTGGTACTGCTTCTCCACAGTGGCTAAATGCCTGGTGCTTTAGGGAAAGTTTAAACATCCCATAATGTCATTGGCTATTTAGAGCATTTTGAGTTGGGAGGAAGTTCCTTCTTGGCTATTGCAACTATCTCATTTTGCCCTGAAGCAAAAGCACAGCCTGTCAGAACTCCCTGAGCTGGGTGCAGATTTGACTACAAATAATTTCTTTTTTTTGTTTTTTTAATGGTAACTGTGAGAGGCTGTTGTGGCTATGCCTGTTGGAGTGGCTGTGCTGAGGGGGTTCTCTGCTAAGCAAAGGCACCTTTGGTGTGTTTGGGAAGTTCTGTGAAATCAGTCGTTCCCAGTTATAAAAATAGAAGCCTCTCTAGACCCTGGAGATGGCTGAAAAAGGTCTAAATTAGAAAACTATCAGGGCCAGGTACAGGGTTACTGGCTGTTTCATGCGGGGAGCCTGGGTAAGGTCCTTGCTGCCCATCTGCCTCTTTGCCCCATGGTCTCTCTCCCCAGGCAAGGGCACATGGTGCAGCCTTTGATACTGCGCATGTATGAAGAGCTCTCAGTCATGTTCCACGTTCCTAGGGTGTGGAAGGTCTCAGGTATGACAATGGCTTTTGACTGTTTCTTTTTTTTTCTCTTGCAGGTCTACTGCATACAACTTCAATCCCAAACCTGCAAACCCTAGTTTTCTCAGTCATTCCTTGGTGGAACTACTTAATCAGATCAGCCCTACCTTCAAAAAAAACTTCTCTGCTCTGCAGAAGAAACGGTAGCAGTGCTTCTTCCTCTCTAGCTCCTTGAGCAGCCCAGTGTGAAGTGGGGGAGGCTCAGCTGGTTCTGGGGGAGCTGGATGCCACCGATGCAGCAGGGATTGCAGTGTCTGCTTCTCTGAGCTCGTGTAGTGGTGGGTGGTTGGGACACATCAGTGGAAGCTGCAAGGACCACAGAGCACCTGACTGAACGACAGGGCAGCGCCCTGCGGATCTCCCTGATCCACAAAAGAGACTGAAGCATAAATATCAGTGAAAGTAACACAAGAGGGCTTTGTGTAGGCTTACAGTGGCGAGAGGTTGGTTATTTTAAACATGTCTGTGCATGTTAATATTCTGTAATTTCCTCTAGCTCCTACAATAATAACACAACAATAGGGCATTGTTTGATTCTCCCGTCCTTGCTGCAGGGACCATTTGTTCTGCTCCAGGACAGTGGGTCCTGTGCAAAAGCCTGTCATTCTTCAGAGTCACTTAATGAACTGCCTCGGCTCAGCAGGGTGTGGATTGATAGGCACATTGTGTGGCTTTTGGGAGCTCTGCTCCTGCTTCATTAAGGAGATGAAAGTGACACTAGACGAGGGCTGAAATTAGCAGTGGCCTCCAGCCACCACTGTGACTATCTGGCCATTTAAAAATTGCTGTACTGTGTTGCTTCTTGGGCCAGAAGTAGCTACAGATGAGCCCCCAGCCCCTGCTGAGAGCAGACAGATCACATGAGAGACCTTCAGCAGTGCTTCAGTTTCCACTGTGCGCCGCTGTTACATCGTGACCTGTAGGTACCAGTGTGAAAGCACAGGGAAAATTCTCTTGGAATAGAAAGGATTCTTCCTTTATAAATGTCTGATTGTTGTTTCTCCCACACTAGGGTTCAGAGACACCCCTTTGAGAGGATAGCCACTCCTTTCCAAGTGTACAGCTGGACGGCTCCGCAAGCAGAGCACGCCATGGACTGTGTCCGGGCAGAGGACGCCTACACCTCCAGACTGGGCTATGAGGAGCACATACCTGGGCAGGTACTGGTCTTGCTTTGCCTGATGACACTGGCAAGAGTTTTGCTGCCAGCTGTGCCAAGAACAAGTTAACTTCCAAAAAGTAACCTCTGTTATTTGTGGGAGGGTTTTGGTCATCAAAGGAAAACTTGCAGGAGTCCTTGTTCTTCACAGGGGTCTTGACTTCAGGGGCTGTGCTGCTCAGGCTGCAGCTCCGTGAGCACAGAAGTGACTGAGAGGAGCAGCTTCTGCTCGGTTGTTTATAAATTCCATGTCCCTTCTCTGAAGAGTGCCACTGCACAGGAGGCAGACCACTCCCTCGTGCCAGTCAGGCCTGGAATGGCTCCTGTGTCTCTGAGCAGACTGCTCCAAATGCTTCAGCTGCAGCTTTCTAGCACAAATTGGTGCAGGGCAGCAATGGCCAGCCGTGGGCAGCACGTGCCTGCAGTGTGCCCACAGCACTGGCTAATGACACCTGCACCGTGCTGCCCCTTTAGTGCCCCTGCACTGGCTGGGTTGATGCAAGATCTGTCCCAGACTGGTGTTGAATAAAGTCCACTCTCAAGGTGTGTTCATTCCTACTGCTAAGTCACTTCCTCTGAGCTCCACAGCCACCTGAATTCTTGCCCCTTCCTCTCCCTTCTCTCCCAAAATGCCTTGTGAAGCAGGAATGCTGCCTTGCCAGCCCCTTCCCACACAATGCATTGCATCCCACAAGGCTTTCCCTCCCTCTTTCAGACCAGAGACTGGAATGAAGAGCTGCAGACCACACGGGAGCTGCCACGCAAGAACCTGCCTGAGAGGCTGCTGCGAGAACGAGCCATTTTCAAGGTAACTTTGGGATAGGCAGGCAGCTCCTCACACAGCCCCTTCTTTGCTGCCTGTGTTCTGGCTCCTGGGACTTGTATTGAAGCCACTAGCCAAGCTCATAGCAGTAAAAGCCAGCGACCTGCCTGCCTGCGGAAAGGCTGTTGGGAGGAGAGGAGCAAAGGAAAAATTTGCAGGGAGCTTTGAGAGCGTGGGGGCCCATCCTGACCCAGCTTTCTCTCCATGTGCCTCCAGGTTCACAGTGACTTCACTGCAGCAGCAACACGAGGTGCTATGGCTGTCATTGATGGCAATGTCATGGCCATCAACCCCAGCGAGGAGACCAAGATGCAGATGTTCATCTGGAACAACATTTTCTTCAGCCTGGGCTTTGATGTCCGTGACCACTACAAGGACTTTGGTGGAGATGTTGCTGCTTATGTGGCTCCTACCAATGATCTCAATGGTGTGCGGACCTACAATGCTGTGGATGTGGAAGGGCTGTACACGCTGGGGACTGTCGTGGTGGATTACAGAGGTTACAGGGTGACAGCTCAGTCTATTATTCCTGGCATCTTGGAGCGGGAGCAGGAACAGAGTGTCATCTATGGGTCAATAGACTTTGGCAAGACAGTTGTGTCACACCCCAAGTACCTGGAGCTGCTGGAGAAGACCAGCAGGCCGCTGAAGATCCAGAAGCACAAAGTTCTCAACGACAAGAATGAGGAGGTGGAGCTGTGCTCCTCAGTAGAGTGCAAAGGCATTATTGGCAATGATGGGCGTCACTACATCCTGGACCTGCTACGCACTTTCCCTCCAGATCTAAACTTCCTGCCTGTTGAAGGGGAGGAGATGCCAGAGGAATGTAAGAAAATGGGGTTCCCCAAGCAGCACAGACACAAGCTTTGCTGTCTCCGTCAAGAGCTTGTTGATGCCTTTGTAGAACACAGGTGAGCAGAGCTCCCCACTTCCTCCACCTGCAGCTGGTCAGGTCATGGTTCAAGTCAGGATCTTGCTGCACTGTCCTGGGAACATCCCAGCAGAGCTCCCAGAAGTGAGGAGCTAATTGCCCTGTTGCTTGGCTGTGTAAATGCAGTTATAGGAACTTAATTAACAAGAAGTGAGAACAGTAGGGATTTGGACAGGGAGCCAGGGAAAGAGATGGTTTGTATTTTAGTCTCCAGATCTATTATTGTTGATTCCTGTCCAAACATTTAGAAGTTCTTCTTTCCCTGCAGGTGTCCTTTCCACTTGATGGCTAGGGAATGGGAAGGATTTATGCTTCTTTTAAGGCTTTCCCAATGTCCTGAAAGTTACGTTTGTTTCTAGAGGCTGGAAAAAATCCTGTGGGCACTGCTGTATGCGTGTTTGTGGTGGGATGTTTGGGTCACTTGGTGCTGGCGAGGCAGGGGAGCTCAGGGAGTGAGACACGTTCCAGATGTGTGGTGCTCTGGGATTCTGCTGTGCTGAATTGCCCTTTCCCTTTGCTGCAGGTATCTCTTATTCATGAAGCTGGCTGCGCTGCAGCTGATGCAGCAGAAAGCCAACAAGCAGGAGAGCTCAGCTGCGCTGGAAAATGGTGCCTCTGCAGAGAATGGCGCCGCAGACAGCGAGAGGCCTGAGTCAGAGGATGGGAAAATAGACGATAACGTGACTGGGCTTGATCAGGTGAAGGAGCTCGCTGAGACCATCGCGTCTGATGATGGAACAGGTATTTCATCCTCAGCACCAGCTCCCTGGTGGGCTGGCACTGGTGGGAGCTGCACCAGGCTGGGGGTGGTTGGGGTGATTGATGGTGGTTAAACAGGACAAGCACTGGCTGCCTGTCAGTGTTGCCTGGCCTCTTTGTTAGACCTGCTCGCACCCTGATGAATGACTGGCTCCTGGGGGCAGGGTGAGTGAGGTGTCTGAACCCAGCAAGGCCACCAGCCCCTCAACTCTTCCCTGGGAGCAAGAGCCTGGACAGGCTGGCCTGTGGAGTGCAGGGGAGGGCTGGGGCCAGGCAGGAGGCCAGCAGTTTATGGGCACCTAGGCTTGGATTTCTGAGTGCACGTGCTTGGAGGTGGGGACATCCATGGGGTTTTTGGGTCATCTTATGTGCTCTTATTCAGACTTTGCAGCCATTCTCCTTTCCAATTGATTGTTTTTGTAATGGATTTCTTCAGAATGTACCATCATTGCTGTTTTTAGTAACAAAACTTAATTTAATAGCTAGGTCTGTCATTTCCTGAACTCCACATTCATTTGTATTCTGTTTTTCTTCTTGCTCCAGTGGATCCCAAAAGCAGAGAAGTGATTCGGAATGCTTGCAAGGCTGTAGGCTCCATTAGTGACACATCATTTGATATTCGGTTTAACCCAGATATTTTCTCACCAGGTACGTGTACCCAGAGCTGGGACCAGCCCTTCAGAGAGTGGCTGTGTCCAGCCAGCTGCAGACAAACACTGTGCTGTAGCCAAGACTGTTGCTGGCTTTTGTTTGGCTGGGCAGGGTGCAGGGCTCTCTGTGAAGCAGGGAGATGAAGAAGAGAGGAAGCAGCAATGGATTGCAGTGCTGGAGCTGCCAAGTGCAGGCAGGGAGCGTCTCCCACCCCCGGGGGAGGGCTGCGGGTTGCTGCCAGGAATCCTCCGGTGATTCTCCAGCATCCCTGCTGTGAGACCACGTGAAAAGAAGCAGAGGGAGGAAAAAAATAAAATTTGATCCTCATGTAGTAGTTTACACAAAAAATAACACTTGCAGTTGAACGACTGATGTTGGGACCTCAGTGCAGGGCTGGGTTTGTTTTAGTAACATTTCAGTGAGCAGTCACATGCACACATCAGGCACAGGCATCACACATGAATTTCCATTACTTGGAGCCATACTTTTTGTTGGGAAATTGAGAAGCTCCCAGAGTGTTTCTGGGGATGAATACTGGAGCAGTGTACAGGCACATTGCAGGAGAATGGCCAAACCATTGAGTTTGAACAGCCCAGCCACTGCCTGAACACAGCAGCCAATGCTCTTCCCATCAAAACATTTATAGTTTGAGATAAGTTTTTGAAGCATCTTTAATTCCAGGGAGACAATTACTCTTAACTTTTTACCTGCTCTTACTATGTACTTTGTGGGGAGGGCTTGTTTCTGTGAGTTGCTGTGGTTGATGTTTTCTGTCTTTTCCTCTCCCAGGTGTTCGCTTCCCAGAGTCGAGCAAAGAGGAGGTGCAGGATCAGAAGCAGCTGCTGAAGGATGCTGCTGCATTCCTGCTGTCCTGCCAGATCCCAGGCTTGGTAAGGAACCCAGAGCCAGTAGTGATGCTGCCCTCAGGGCTTGGCTGCTCTGAGCAAGCAGTGGCCCTGGTGACCTCTGGGACAGCAGCTTTACCTGAGCAGCTGCAGGCTCTGGCACTGGTGGGGGACCACAGGGAACAGCATGAGCATTGCGTGCAAGGCACGAGGGGTTTTCATTTTCCCATCTTACATCATGGCACAATTTTCTCACCTCAGTCCAACAAAAAATTTTTGGCACTGGTAATTGAAGCTCTTGCTAAGAGTTTGGGACAATAGAGACCACATAAGCCATCCTCCCTAGCCCTGGGCATCCTTCACAGCTTATTGTTTTAGCTGACCCTGCTTGTGACTCAGTCGGTGACTAATAATTTGAAGTGAACTGGGAAATTGTTTTTATTAATAGGAGTCATTAAAAACTCCTGTAAGTCTTAAGCATTTTGGATGTTACCCATGCACCTGGCCACATAAGAAATCCCAGTTTCTCCCTTCCTGGGATGCTTGCTGAATTGATGGCTAATGCAGCTGTCAGAGCAGGCACTGGAACTGGCTGGGGAGAATTCATGAGCTCTACTCCAAGAGGTCCAGGAGTTGTTGGTCTTGTGTTAGGAGAGGGTTTTCCTTGTTGGAAAGTTTCTTCTGAACTCTAAATCCGCTAATTCTGTAGTCAGCACAGCCTTCAGAACCAGCTATTCAGTCTTTAAACAAAAAAGGAGGTGAGTGAGTCAGAAAGGGGCTCGGTGATGGTTGATTACACACGTAAGAAGGTAGTTGATACTCTGATATAAACCCAAAACACTGCACAGGCCTGTGAGAGAGCAGGTTGCAGACCAGCTGCAGTAGCAGGTAGTCCTGTGCCTATCAGAGAGGAGCTGGTGTTACTCCATGACATGAATTAAACAACTGTTTATCAGCACTGCAGCACAACTTAACATGCAAGTGCCATTTGTCCTTATCAGCTATGTGTGCACAGCTCCACGTACTCTTTTAATTGGAAATGGCAATTAGTTAGTGACTGCGAGGCCCTTAAAGAAGGGTCAGCCTGCTACTTGCACAGGTAGGAGTTGTTTGGCCTCTGAGAGAGTGTAGTGCTGCTCTTTCCCTGCTGAGACCGAGGAGTGAAACTGGCCCCAGTGGCAAGGACCTGGCCCAGACTGGGCTGGCTACTGCAGGTGTCCCCCCTGCCTGTGTTACCATGGTGGTCCCTGTGTTACCATGGTGGTTACAGCAGGTGTTACCCACCAAAAGAGTCTTGTTTGGGGTCAGTGCCTGCTTTCAGGGCAACCCTCAGCCCCAGGTAATGAGGTGCCTGCAGTGGCATTGGGGAATGCCTGTCCTACCTCCTGGTGTGGGGTTTTTTTTAATATTTTTTAAAATGGAAGTTCTTTCCTTCATGTTTGTCCTCAGTAACCCAAGTCTGTACATACCCTGCAGGTCAAGGACTGCCTGGATCACACGGTGCTCCCGATGGACGGGGCGACCTTGGCTGAGGCCATGCACCAGAGGGGCATCAATATGCGTTACCTGGGCAAAGTGATCAACTTCATCACCAAGACCCCCGGCCATGCACAGCTGGATCACATCTTTGTAAGCATCAGGCTTAACATCAGACAGTTCAAACCACTCTGGCATCATTTGTCCCAAGGAGATTCCCACTTGGCCAGTTGTTCTCTCTGTGTAAAAATAAACAACTTCAAAAACAGGGGAGGAGGAGGGAGGACCTGTAAGTGGTGGCTGGAGAGGTTTTTTTTCCAAATCCTTAATGGATTTCATAATGTTAGGAACTGTGAGTATCTTTTGGGGTAGAAAATTGCTTCAGGGATTCCCAAATCTAATAGTGAGTAACACAGTTGGATTTTCAGCCATGCATTTTTTAAGCCTCTAAGACACGTCTGGGCTTTGGATCAAACTCTGAAGTGTTGTGAGTGTGGCTGCCCAGGAGCAGGCAGGGGCTGGGCTGTGGCAGCCCCAGAAGCACTGCTGGAGCTGCGCTGAGCTGCACCCGTGGCTTGTGGGCACAGAGGTGCCAGGGGCTCCTCACTGGCTCCAGGAGGGCTGTCAAATGCTTTTGCAGTTCTGTGCTGCAGGGAGAATACTGCATCTTCTGCAGATCTTGCTAAAAGACCATTTCAAAAGCCCAGTGTATTTTCCCATATTCTTGCCAATGTACTCAGTCTGTTCTTTATTCCTTTGGGTAGAAAATTGGAATCAGTGAATTGATCACTCGATCAGCCAAACACATCTTCAAGACGTACCTCCAGGTATGACCTGCAATCTGACCTCTTGCCTTGTATGTCCTCCCTAATGACTTTTTTCCACAAACTGAGCTGTTTGGGGTTCTCCTCTCATTAAGCAGTTCCTGGGGGTTGCATGGCAACGAGAAGTGCAAGCTCATTAGCACTGAAATAGGTACAGGCCTGTATGTAAGGGAAAACAAGTTCCCACTTGAAGAAAGCTTTCTCTGAGAGCAATCATTCATGCTTTTCCTCCCCAGATCCTCACTCATTATGTTGGAGGCTTTTAAAAGTGAAATCACAGCTTGTTTTCCTTGTAATACTTTTTCTCTTTAACAGTGTTGCTTTTGCCCTTCTAAGAAGCCCTTTTAATTGGCTCAACACTACATATCCTTATATGTGATCACACACAGCCTAGCAATACACCTGGCTTGGTTCCAGTGCCAAAATCTTCTTTGCACTCTCTGCTTTCTCTGTCCCAAGTAGCAGCCCAAAATGTATATGCCTGCACTACATCTCTGTGTGTAGGCACGTACTTAATCCTACATCGACGTAACTCTGTCTGTGCTAGTGCCACCTGTGCATACTGCCTTCCTGTCCCTCCCGTGGAAGATGCCCCTGTTTGTGTAGGACTGGGTGTGTGTGAGGCTCGGGGCTGGAGCAGTGCTGTGGGATGGCAGGTGTCTCTCCTGACTGACTCTGGTGTCTCACTGTAGGGTGTGGAGCTGTCAGGTTTATCCGCTGCCATCAGCCACTTCCTCAATTGTTTTCTGAGCTCCTTCCCAAATCCCATTGCCCATCTTCCAGCTGATGAGCTGGTCTCCAAGAAGAAGAATAAGAAAAGGAAAAACAGGAACCTTGGCAATGCTGATAACACTGCATGGGCAAGCATGACCCCTCAGGAGCTATGGAAGAATATTTGTTCAGAAGCAAAGAACTATTTTGATTTCAGTCTTGAATGGTAAGTGGAGCAGGTGACCCTGGCTTGTCCCTGGATTCACCATCCTTCTGTAACTCCTGTTCATTAACAGGATCTCCTTTTTTATTTATTTTCTGTTTGAATAAAATTTGTATCCTTGAGGGACTTATAGAGATCTTTAATGGAAAGAAATTGGGCAAAGAGTAGGAAGGGGGAAGTGAAATTTTGAGTAAGATGAGACCTATGATGCAAAGGCAGCCATGAAAAGCAGAGGAGGAAGGGAAACCTTTCCTAAGGGATCAGAAGGTGAGAAGCAGTAGTATAGTCAGAGGATACTTGTCTATATTGACAGTGATTTAGGCTGAAGGGAGCTTCTGTTCCAGAAAAAGGACAACTGCTCCTGTACTTGAGCAGAGAGGGGGAATAAGGAAGGGGCACATTGTGAATGCTAAACTGGAAGCACCAATGAAGTGGCCCAAGAGAAAAGCCATGGCTAGCTGGATAAACCAACTTTTGGCAGTTGGATCATCCCCTCGTGTCAGGGACTGCTCGCTCCTCACCAGGAGCTGAAGGTACTCAGCCCAAATGCTGCAGTGGGCTCTGAGAGCACACGTAGGATTTCTGTAAAAGCACTGCTGTGCTCTGTAGGCTTTCACAGACCATGGGCAAAGTCTGCACTGTTAGTGCTTGGTTTGGGTTAGCACCTGGCTGTACAGGGACCTGTGCCTCAGGTACCCACAATGGAGCAATGGCCTTGAACAGAAATTTCCCCTGAGAGCTGAAGCTTCTGTGTACTTTCTGCAGTGAGAATGCTGACCAAGCAGTTGAAGTGTATAATCTACAGAAAATCACCCTGCTCCGTGAAATCTCCCTCAAAACTGGAGTCCAGGTAAGATCCACATCCTCCCTCCCTTGCCATCATGTTCTGTATTGAGGAACATGAAGAGTAGGTGCAATGTGTTTTGCAGGCACAGCACGAGCCCCAAAACGTCTTTGTGGTGTTCATGTTGGAATACAGGTCCCAGCTCTGAGAAAGAGATTTCTAATCCAGTTCCCTCTTAGGGTAAACTTGCTGGCATGTCCCTTGGAAGGGCAGCTAGCCTCAGTACAGTTGCACTGCCTTCTCGCTTCTCTGTGGGCTGTAGGACAACAACTGGATGAGCTCTCCTGTCATGGGTTCAGTGTTGTCACCGTGGTGCCATTTTGCCATGTACAGGTGGTGGTGCACACCTACATCTGACCACCTTGGAGAGTTCTGTCCCAGGTCATGGTACAGGAGATGTTTTGACTGTGAATCCACATTCAGAATTTTGCCCCTTTTCTTGCCAAGTGCCTATGGAAGTGGTAATTGTGCCCTCCATTCTTTTTGGTCCCTCCAGATCCTGCTGAAGGAGTACAACTTTGACAACAGGCACAAGCCCACTTTCACAGAAGAGGATATTCTTAACATCTTCCCTGTAGTGAAGCATGTAAACCCCAAAGCCTCCGATGCTTTCCACTTCTTCCAGAGCGGGCAAGCAAAAGTTCAGCAAGGTACAGACCCCACGTGCCTCTGCCTCTCAGAGTGATCACTGATAATGGGAAGAGCAGGGTATGTGGGGCATGGTCACCAGGACACCCCTGCCAACCCCCGTTTGGTAGAGAATCCTGGTGTCCAAGACCATCTGGAACACTCCTGCTATAAAGCCACCAGCAATGAGCAAAGATGGGTCAGGGCAGTGATATCGTTCACCCAGGGCAGTGACCTGTTTCTGTGTATCCCACTGTTGGTCTCACTTCTGTCTCCAGCAGTGTTAGAGGTTATTTTTTATATATATATATATTTATATGGATATATATATATATATATGGATATGGATATACCTTCTTTTCAGGTTTCTTGAAGGAGGGCTGTGAGCTCATCAATGAAGCCTTAAACCTGTTCAACAATGTGTATGGTGCTATGCATGTAGAAATCTGTGCCTGCCTGAGGCTGCTAGCTCGGCTCAACTATATCATGGGAGATTACTCAGAGGTAAGCAGGGGCTCCGAGGGGATCTCCTCAGTGCCCTCATTCCTTCCCCATGCTTGCTCAAGCTCACAGCGTGGTGTGACTTGCCCTGGGTTCTGTTCTGTTCTGTTCAGGCCTTAAGCAATCAGCAGAAAGCGGTGCTAATGAGCGAGAGGGTCCTGGGCATCGAACACCCCAACACCATCCAAGAATATGTGAGTATGGGGAGCTGGGGGAGCAGCAGCACCTCAGGGGTCTGGCTGCAGTCTGAGAGCCTTAGTTCATGCCTGCAGCTGGAAAACAGTTGCATTTTCCTCTCTTCTGCAGGTTTCTTTCCAGAATTCTCCACTTCATCATGTTTTATGATCCTCCAAAGTGAAAAGCTGAGGCCTGCATTCTCACTATTTGTCCTGCTTAACCTAGGTTTCTAGTGTTTGTCTGCTTCATCTTTATTTAGATATATTAATTCTCCCAGCTTTGACCCTGGGCTTATGTCAAAAACAAAAAGAGGAAAGAATCCCCCCCAAAACACAGTCAGAATATGACATGCATATGCAAGTCAGGTTGGAAATATTCTGCAAGGGGGTATTAAGAGAAACTGAAATAAAACACACAGCTTCCTCAGTGCTGTGTCCTCAGAGACACCTCAGTGGGACTGTGCATCAGCCAGCAGACTGGACTTTTCAAATTGACTGAAGTCCTTCAACCAGTGAGGAAGACTTCTTATTCATGTGCAGCTAAGGAAAGGAGTGGAAAGGAGAGATTAGTTTCCTTACATTAATGCTGAGTCCCTTCTCTTGTCCTAGATGCACCTGGCTCTGTACTGCTTTGCAAACAGCCAACTCTCGACAGCACTGAACCTGCTGTACCGTGCACGCTACCTCATGCTGTTGGTATTTGGGGAGGATCACCCAGAAATGGCACTCTTAGATGTAAGTAATTTGTTTAAGAGTCTTCAAGTTCCTAATCTCTGAGAAACCTCTTGGCCTTTAAGATGCCCACATGATGGCTGTTAAAAACAAACGTTTAGGCAGTGCTTTTCCTCCCTGGGTTGTTACTGGTTGGTGCCATCAGATGAAGGAAAAAAAGGAGTTTGACCCTTTAGCTGGGAGGGTCAGCCTCTGTGCTGAGCTCTGCACTGGCATACTGCAGATGGTTTTGAGCACCTGTAATCCTTAGGAAAACTCCTTTGTTTATTATGTTCTTCTTGTGCTGGCATAAACTGGAGAATTTGTTATCTCCCTTGTGCCTGGATTGTTTGGGCCAAGCTCCCATGGGGGATGATGGTCCCTGTCACATGTTACTGCTGCAGGGACTGGCCAGGGGTTGCAGCCTTTCTGACAGTGACACACCTGTGGGCTCCTGCTGTTCACAGAGCAAGAACTGTAGTGTCACTGTGTTTTTCCCAACGCCTGCTTGGCTTCTCTGTACAGAACAACATTGGCCTGGTGCTCCATGGGGTCATGGAGTATGACCTGTCCCTGCGGTTCCTGGAGAACGCCTTGGCCATCAGCTCCAAGTATCACGGCTCCAAGTCTTTGAAGGTTGCACTGAGGTGAGGCAGGTGGGGTGCTGGGCTGGGTCACTGCTGTCAGAGCGAGCACAGTCACTGAGCACTCACACGGGAGGGTCTGGGCTTGAGAACTGGATATTCACTCTTGTCCCAGAGCCAAGGTCATGGTGCAGTATCCAAGTTTGTTATTTCAAAAGATGGAGATCCATTGTTCTTAAGGTTAATTGGGGGATCTGCTGTGATGCTGCTTGCTCAAAAAAATCTGTCAAGATAAGCCTGGTCCCTCTGGACTCTCAATAGAAAAATGTATGTGGGAAGTAAAGGTTGGAGAGCCTGTAAGGGAATTACACTGGGAGACAGGGACAGTATGTTAAATGCTCATGTTTAATTGTTCCAGCCCTCAGGGAGGGATCTTTGAGAATCATTTAATGTGCTTTTGTCTTTTGCCATAAAGTTCTGTATTTGAATAAAAACCCTGAGTGGCTTCTGTGTGTTCCCAAGGGAGCTGGGACTGGTGACACCTGTAGGATCTGCTCTCAGTGCCCACTGCTGCAGTGCTGGATGCCCTCTGTCCTTCAGTGCAGAACTGGTTCTGTCAGCCAGGCATGGCCCACTCCCAGTTCTTGCTGCCACATTGCAGCCACCTGTTCTCCATCAGGCTGCAAATCAACCTGATTAAACACCTGCAAGAGCCTCCCTTGTTTTCCAGTGGCTGATGAATGTGCAGGCTCCAGAGAGTCTTCAGCTGTCCCTCAGTGGCACTGGGATGCTTGGAGAGGCCCATCTCCTCCCACAGAGAAACACTGCCAAACCCAGCAATTTCTTTTTCATTCCAGAAGCACCAAGGCCAACAGTCCAAGCCAAGTCAGCTCTCCCAGCTGGCGAGAGCCCAGGGGACTCAGGCCTGGCTCTGCCTGAGGGCTGCAGCCTTCCTCTCCAGTTAATAAATCCAGCCCCAAGGTATTCCCATGGATGTGCCTCTCTCTTCGGTTCACTCTTGTGGCCTTCAGCTTTCCTGGATGCAGGACAAAAGATGGCCAGCTCAGTCTTTACCTCTGTAGGTCACTTCTCAGCGTTCCAGCTAAAATCCAACCTAATTAGTGTAGTATTTGAATCCTCAGCTGGGCTGAGAAGAAGTAACTCCTAGGCTGCTGCATCCAGTCTCCTTTGACACTCACGTTAAGACTTTCAGCCCAGGCACTGATGGCACAGTCACGCTCGCTGCAGCACAGAAATGTTTCTTCAGAGAAGTGACTCAGCCCTTTTCCTTCCCTCAGCCACCACTTGGTTGCCCGAGTGTACGAGAGCAAAGCAGAGTTCCGGTCGGCTCTGCAGCATGAGAAGGAAGGCTACACCATCTACAAGAATCAGGTGATGAGTGGCCCCACTGTGCACGTGTGAGCTGTCACTGCAGGGCCAGAATTGAGCAGTTCCACTGCAAAACAGTGCCCAGCCTGGGCCCTGGGGAGGCCTTCCCTACAAACAGCTCTGAGCGGATGCCAGGGAGTCCTTGTAGGGCCAGGGCAAAACTACTGCCCTGTGCAGTAACTGCCCACTGCTATGCCAGGAGTCTTTGCTCAGCTTCCTGCAAATGTGTCTGTGCTCTACCCATGGCTGGGCAAGCACTTCTGTTGTGGCATGGGGCCATGTTCTGGTGGGGCTTGGAAAAAACTGGTCTCTTCTTCCCATGTTTTGTGTCACTAGTCTTTAAATACCAGCTCCAAACTGGTTTGGTAGTGAGCTCTCAGCCTGGCTGCTGCTCAGTGAAACTCCTGCCCCAGCCCAGGGCTGTCTGAGCACGTCTGCGGCTGCACGGGGTGACTCAGCTGAGCTGGCTGAGGGCACAGCCCAGTGTGGGGAATGCTGGAATACTGGTCCAGGTGGGTGGGATGCCGGGATGCTGCTCCTGGAAGAAGAGCCCAGTGCAGGGAATGCTGCTCACCCAGCAAATATGCTCCCACTTGATGAAAATGTGAAATGTTGATAAGAAGGTTCCCAGAGGAACTGTTTTACTGGTTTTTTGAATGCCAAGGCAGGTAGAATCCATTTTGCTGAGTTCCTGTAGGGATGCTGAGCTGGCAGCAGCCGGGTGTGTTCCCTGGGCTGGGTCCTGCTCTCACTTGTGATGTTGAACCTTTTCTTTTTTCCCCTTTCCCATCAGCTTGGTGAACACCATGAAAAGACCAAAGAGAGCTCCGAGTACTTGAAATACCTGACGCAGCAAGCGGTCGCTCTGCAGCGCACAATGAACGAGATCTACAAGAACGGCTCCAATGCCAACATCATGCCACTGAAGGTAACCCGGAGCACTGGGGATCGTGCTGTGCCAGCAGCAAGCTGCGTCCAGCTGCTCCTGAGGGACACGGACTGTCACGAGGGGGTAGCGGTTGTCCCTTGCTGGGGCAGTGGCTCAGACACAGTGTGGTGTCATCCGTGTGGATGGAGCACAGCGTTGCAGGGTGCCTGGGGAACCAGCGGGGTACAGGGACAGCTCCTGGGGTGAGAGCCTGGCACACCTGCACACAACCCTGCCCTGCTGCTGACTCACTGCCAGGCAGCAGGTTGCTCAACCCAGAAATACTTCAGTTTCCTCATCCTCAAAAATGCTGTCATCTTTTACCAGATGCTTTGTTCTCCTTCCAGGGATGTTGTGGTTGGGGAGGCTGGGCAGGGAGCGCAGAGGGGCTGTCTTACCTTACATGGAGCAGCAATGACTGGCCCTCCTGGGCCAAACCCAGCTGCTCCTGCCTGCCTCCACACCTGGCAGAGTACCTGGCCTGAGCCATGGGCGCTCTCCCTGCCAGGCTGTATCCCAGCAGATTGGGAAAGAAGGTTCCAGCTGCAGGGAGGACAGAGTGGGACAGTGCTCTGTGTGTGGATGTACTCCCTGTGGAGAACTGGCAACAGACCTGAGGAGTTCATGGCAATGAAGGGAGAACAAGGACCTAGAATCAAATAAAAGAAAAGTCCAGGGAATTGTGGCCAGTGAAGAGGCTCAAACCCATAAAAACAGCACTAAAGGGTTTACCCTTGTTAAAATACTTAAAGGAGGGTAGAAAACCCAACACAATTTGGAACTGGCACCGTGATGTATTTAACTGGTCCTGCAGGATTCAGCAGGAGCTCCCTGCAGGGATGGGTGGGAAGCTCTAGATGGTGCTTTTGGATATACAGAGGTAGATAATGTAAATGATGCCATTTTCTCAACCGTTGGTAAAGGGACGTGCTTAGCAGTTCAGAGTCCTCTCTAGGTTGCTAAACTTCTTTTCCCTTGTGATGTAGTTCACAGCTCCCAGTATGGCCAGTGTCCTGGAGCAGCTGAACATTATCAATGGAATTCTCTTCATTCCACTAAGGTACAGTGATTCTTCTGGGTTGTGCCTTTAGAAATCAAGTCTGTATTGTCTTAGTTCACAACGGAGCAGAAACCAGCTCCCCAGGATTTGTTTGTTTTAGCCAAGATCCCAATTCAGGCCTTGATTAGCATCAAGACCTGCAAGCAGCAGGACTATTAGATTTTTTTTTTAATTATTATGAACTGTCTTTTATACTTCTAGTTGAAAATTTGATTGGGATGATGGTGGAAATAGATGACCTGAGCCAAGACTGTTGTTCTAAGGCTGCAAATAATCATTAGTGGTAAAAATGCAGCATCAGCAGCTGGAGGCTGCCTGGCCATCAGCGAGATGAACCCCTTGCTCTGCCCCAGCCCCACTCAGGGAGCAGATCCTGGTGCCTCTTTGTACAAACCCAGCCAGCAAACTGGGTCCTGCCTGTGCTCCGGCATGGCTGAGCTGTGGGGGAGGGAGGTGCAAGCAGTGTTCTGCCATCGAACATGACCTTGTCCTGGTGCTTCACCATTCCCACAGCCAGTCTAATGTCTGCTCCCCTTCCTGCTTTCCCCTTCAGCCAAAAAGACTTGGAGAACCTTAAAGCTGAGGTGCAGCGACGCCAGCAGCTCCAGGAAAGCATGAAAAGTGGGGAACAGCTGGAAGCAGAGGACAAAGCTGTGGAGGAGAAAGAGGCTGAGCCGAGCATGCCTTCCGCTGCCATCCCCTTAACACAGAGCTCTGCTTAACGTGTACCTCGCTTTAAAAAAAAAAAAAGTTTAAACCACCCTTTTCTGAATCTGGCCCAGGGCCTTAGCTGCCCTCGGAGCAGCTCCTCCTTTTTGACAATGTTATTGCACTGGTACAATTAATACACAATGCAAAGAACTAATCTGAGCAATGTAATCTGTCTGCCCAAGCTTGTGTCTGCCACGCGAGGGGAAGTGGCCGGAGGCAGCACAGACCCGTCCTGGCGCGCGGGGCCCTCCTGCCGTGTGTGTGTCCGTGTCGTGTGTGTGCGCAGCAGTTATTTCTACTTTGTACATATGAATTCCAAATGAACTGTCTGGAGGAATGTAACATTTCTCAGGTCATTTTTATGTTGACTAAGGACACTGCTTTGCTAAACCAGTAAAGAACCAGCCCCATCACCGCTCCACGTTCTTGTAAAACGTGGATTCCAAGCCAAAAGATAGATTTCCCCCCAGTCACTATTCAAGCTTGGGCTGAGAACAGCCATATTTGTCACTGAGATGACTGAAGCCTGTGACATGTGAAAGTGGGGGATGTACAGCATTTTCTACATCAGGATATAGCCATGGGATCCCTTTAACCATTTTTTCTATGTTTGGTTGGCAGTTTGGCAATTCAGTGGGGTTTTGTAACATTCACATTCTAATTTTCAAGGTAAAGAGATAGATAGATATATATATATAGATATATATATATACAGATATATTATATTCACTGTTCCACCTCTGCCTCTGCTTGCAGCTGAGTAACTTGGGATACTGTATCCAAAGAGCGAGGGCTTGATCTTTAAAAAAGCGCACAAACTTCCATTGCAGTGGAAACCCCAGTGCCTCGGTGAGGTGGGAATGCAGCAAATGAGGGCTGAGCTAAGGGGAGTGAGGAGGGAATCACAGCCCTATTTAAGGACAGGGGAGAGGGGAGAAAAATTCAGAAATAGAGACATGGTGTCATTTGCAACAGCAGCTGTTGACACAGAGCTGAGGGCCCTGAACCTGACGGAATCACAACCAGAAAGTACCAGGTTTTGGGGAAGGGGTTTAAATAAAAACTGATGGTCCCCCAGTACTGAAACCTCTGGCAAATACCTTTGTCTCTGGCATTTTTGCACACTGGTTTTGAGACTGGTGCTGGGAGCTGCCATTGCTGGCAATGGACGGTACTGAATGGCAAGTGCCACTAAAGAAATCCTCCTGTCCCCTCCCCGCCCACACACATCCTGTGGGGTTGTCACTGTCCTCAAGCAGGTAAGATGTGGCTGCTGCAGGCCCTGGGATGCCGACAGAGTTGAATGTCCTGTTTTCCAAGCAGATCAAGCTGTAGAACGGTGGGCTGGCCGCAGCCCCACGCTGCCGGCGCCCAGCCTCTCCCTCCCTCGCGTTGTCTGTCCTGGATCGTGCCCCGTGCTAATCCGCGCTGCTTCTTTTACTGACCCTTGGAGCCTAGTGCTGTCCTTGTGCTCTGTACCTTCGGTTTCCTGTCTGACCCTACAGGTATTTGTAACTCGGGGCTGGGCGAGGGGGGAAGGAGGGAGCAGTCTCTGAGGTGTTGGAGGCAACAAAGCAGAGTCTTCACTGCAAATGAACTTGCTCCTATTAGAAAAATTCTGAATTTCCTGGAAAGCAATCAATAAATGACTACAGTGCATCTTTCCTACAAGATTTTTCTTTTACTAGTGTCTTACAGTCCATTAAAAGCTTTTTAAACTCTTGCAGGTATTTTTTTTTGTTTCTTTGCACCAAACAGTAAATAAATGTTGGTACCAGCACTGGACCCACCACTCCTGTTCCTTTGAGCAAGAGCAGGGGGGGAGAACAGGACCACCTGACCCAGAGGCTTTAAAAGCTGTAAATCAGTACCAGAGTCACAACCCCAGCCCAGAGGGGGTAGGACCCACAATCTCTGCTGTCAGAATCCATTTGTGCTCAGGGGGAGGAGTCACTTTGCCCTCTCATCCCAGGGGAGATGCGGGGCCAGGGACACAGCTTTGGGGATGTTGTACCATGTGAAATGAAGCTGAAGGAGACAAGTCCTGGCTACTGAGGCTCCACAGCTAAGCAGCTCCAAGGGCAATGCAGGCTGGTAAATAACTGCATTTACTGACATCTGTCTGTACCTTACTACCTCTTTTGGGTTCTGGGGGTTCTCATTACTCTGTTCACAAGTTCTTAAAACATGAATGCAAAAACTGATTCAAATGGGCCCTGGGACCCAGGTGGGCTGGAGACAGGCAGGTACTCAACCCTTTCACTGAAAAATGTTCCAGGGCCCATCAGTGCTGTCTTGGGACTGGAAACACATACAGAGCTGCTGTCAGCATAGCACTTGCTGCACGAGCAACAACTCACCGAGCTAAGGGGGAAAATTAAATTTAACTGCCCATACTGTTCTTGGCAACTCACACCCAAACCTGCCTTGCGCTCCCTGTGAGAAACGCACTGCTTCTGGACGTAGGAGGCTTTCCTTTCAACCCCCACTCCAAAAACCACTTCTGTGCCACTCTGTCACCCCATCTGGGATAGCCCATGCACGCACTGGCTCTGGCAGAGCCCAGACTCAGATTTTTTCCCAAATGCAAATGGGTCTCATCCAAATGTCCATCCCGTGTCTGTTCCCACTGCAAAGTACCACCCTACCAGCTGCTTCCACAGACCTCAGCTGGCGGGAGTGCCCTTTCATTCTCTCCCCATATCAAGCTCACAAGCACATCCGTGCTCTTCCATTATGAAGATGTGCCCATTCCAGTTCCAGCCACTGACCCATCTCTAAACAGTACTTGAGGCAATTAGGGCTAAATCGCAGGGAAAAATTAAACCAAAGCACACATAGGCACAAGACCTAATAGCAGAACAGATGTTGCCAGAACCACCCAGTGCCTTCAGCTTTCCAGGTACTCAGCTCCCCTGTGCTGCCCCAAAGCCGAGAGCGACGCTCAGCCACCGCCCTCAGCTCCAACACCGAGCGAGCAGCAGTGAAAGGCAGCTCCTGTCTGCGGTACAGAGAGAGGGTCAAGATAAGGGAAAATCCCACCAAACCCAACCCATCCAGGGCTGGCCTGTGCCAGGCGCAGGGACAAGGCTCTCCTCCCCAACCTGTGAGTCCAGCTTAGCCTTCCAGAACATTTCCTGCAGCACCTCACTGCATCGGATCAAACAACAAAACCTCTCACTACTCCAGCTGCCATGAACCAGCTCAAAACCACTTCCTGCAGCCTCAGGTGAGCACAAGTTACATTAAAATTAGAGCAAGGGCAAAGCAGGTGGGAGCAAAATCTGAGGGTGAAACACCAATAGCTTTTTTCAAAATAGTTTTAATTCTTGCATCCAAGGAAACAAAACCACATCTAGTTTTATATGCATTTAATAGTTTACCAATTGGTACAATAAGATTTTTTTAATATGCAGAAAACATGAATAAATTTTGTTTTACACAGTCTGAGAGCAACAAATCTTACTGTAAAACACAGAGCAGTATTATATACATTCCTTTACCGATTTTGCTTTAATTTTGTCAATAGCTTCAGTTAACTCCTACAGCCTGGGAACTGTTCTCTCCAATTGCAACCTCTAACAGCGCTCAAACAAACATCTGACATTTGCCTTCACGTCGATGTCGGGATCGACTCTAAAGCGTGAGGATTTTGCTAACTTCTCTTCAGAATGAACTCGGGGAAGCCTGAGGGACAGGCAGGACAGGAAAGCAGCTACTTACATGACACAGTGGAAAGATAAAAAGGCCAGTTAACGCCAGTTGTGACTTGCAAATCCAACGCGACCCCCCCCACTCCCCCCGTCCATCCCACCCCTCTATGCACGTGCTCTTGCTACAGGACTCTCGGTATTGATTTAATACACGGACGTTATATACAGCTGGACACAACAGCTCACTCCAAGGGCGCTTTTCCTTCACTCAACTCAGCATTTGCAATATTCAAATCATTAAAGGATTACCAAGCCACCACTGTCTACGAAAACAAAGTATTTTTCCTTTTAAACAGCTCTCAGGAGAGTCAGGAGCTGTCTAAGAGTGATTTCTCAGGCAGTTCACATGGACAGGAAGCGGCAGAGGAGAGGCAGGGACCCCATGCCTACAGTCCCCACTCGCTACGAACTGGGGGTTGTTTTCCTTTCCTCAGTGTCCCGGGCACACATTGGTCACACCACACACAAAAGCAGGATGGGTTTGTTTCACCTTCTAAAGTGCAAGATGGTATAAAACGTCAACCTCCAGCTTCTATCTAAACCACAAAAAATGTTGCACTTTCTGGCCCGTGTGGCATGCCGCAGGCTAGGCTAAGCCCAGGGAGCTGCAGTGGCTCTGGTGACAGGCCAGAGCTGGGTCCTGGCACGTGCTGCCAGGTTTAGTCAGGAAGTGCCAAAGCACCAGTGAACATCTCGCCACCTCCAATGCATTTAGTTCATTATTGACCCAGTAACCTTACTGTTGCAGATCTGATCACAGCAAAGGCACAGCACAAGCTGACAGTAACAGTGGGGACGGTTCCACAGCATGTCCCAGAGTGTTCCCCTCACTCCCATGCCTGTGGTGTGGCTCCCTTCCGACCAGGGCTTCAGCTTTGGTCCGGTCGGGACCATCCCTGAGATCGTTCCCTGCTGCCCCAGAAGGCTCACTCCGTACAGGAGCAGTGTTGAGTCTCACACAGCAATGACGCTGCTGCCAGCACTGGGGCCAGGTGTCCTGGTAAATGCTTCTTTGCTACAGGGAAAAAATGCAGTAGACAACTTCCACATCACAGGTACCTTTAATTTCTCATTCAGGTTTTGAGTTATGTACATGAGGGTGGTTTACTTTAGACTTAAATAAAGTTTCTAGGTCCTACCAGGAATTAAACAGATGTTATTACTTTACAGTTGCAGATGCATGGAGGGATTTAAGATGCACTACTTGTGTATCTGGAATTCTCCAATAGGACAAAAAGCAGCAAATTTTTCCAGTCCAAGCAGCTAACGAACAAAACAGACTTTATTCGTGCATGCTTATGCAGCAACACACACTGAGAATGACAGAAACCACTGGATTTAAGAGATTAGCCTGGATCTTAAACTGGCTCTGAAAACCCCCACATCAGAACCCCGCTTTCTCCACCGCTTCCCAGAGGATCCCACACCCCAATCCAGCTCCTCCCACAGAACAAAGGGTCCTTCTGGGCTGACTGCGGAAGCTTCCCCCTCACCAGTGCAGTGTGTTCGCCCTCCAGCCCACCCTATGCTGGTCAGGGACTCTCAGCTTTAAAAGGGACATTTTAAAAGCCATGGATTAAACCAAAGGAATAAAATAAAGCACAAATTCACCTGTTAAAACATCAGCCTGGTACTTCATTGTATTGTCAATTTTAAAGTTGATTTTTAAAAACACCCGGTTAGTTTGATAAGTATTGTAATTCTTGGTAATCTACAATGGAATCTGTCACAAAAAATGCTGATTAAAATATTAATTTATAATATCTTCATTAATTTCAGATCAAAATATGTAACTTTAGGGATATGCAAATTTAAAATTGTGTACACCAAACAACATAAATACTAATAACTGAGCTGGGCTGGTTTTGCTGATAGGATTTGGGTTTGGTTTTAATGTTTATCATCATTACCACAGATGAGTGTTGGCTTTGCTCATAGCATCTTTCTTTTAGAAGCCTGCATGGATCTGACCTGCCATTGTCAACTGATTCTCAAGATACTTAGTGCTTCCTTTAAAGCATTTCAATGCTGCAGCCCAAGGTTCTTCTCCACTTGCAAACCCCAGGATGTTTTTATCGGAGCCACATTGCCAAGGTGAGGATCACCTCATTGTCCGAGGAGGCACTAAGGAAACCAAAAAACTTTTGTATACCCCAATTTGCTGCCAATGAATGAGGGAAGTGTCCTTTGATCCTGCTGTGTAAATAGGAATTGCACATCTCTAACAAACATGGAAAGCAAACAGCAAGTTGGACCATGGCAGTCATTTGGGAGAGGAAGCTCTACTGGAAACTGGATCACTAAACTCTAGTGGGATGGACAACTCCTCCTGGAAGTTCGTCTAGCATAAAAAAAAAACCCAAACAAAAAACCATTTAAACTTAGTTTAACAGCACAGCTTAACCATTGAATGACCAAATAAAAAATAAATACATTTATCACATCAGCTGCGACTAAGATTTGTTGTCTTATTTCAGGTTTACAGTCAGTTCTATAAATATACCAACCCTTGCGTGATAGGAGGCCAAAACAAATGTTTTCTGTTGATTTGGCAAATGTTTCATGACAAATATTCCAGAGTTTAATTAATTTCCATTAATTACATATAAGGTTCAGAAGATTCTGAATTGCAGCCTTATTATCTAGTATTCTTAGAGAAGATTTATTAAGCACACTTAAGTGATGTTACATAGATACACATTTCTGAAAGAGCCCTACAAAACTTTTCCCAAATGAGGTCACCAATTCAGGCACCAACAGACAGCAGAAAGAAAAACAGGTATAATTATCCGACATAACGACACTGTCAACTATTCAGTTAAGTGCCCTATATTCCAATCATCCCACTTCTGCCTTCTCAGGTCTGATGTGACCAATGCCAGCCCATGTTCTTAAACCTATGGTACTTCTAGACAACGTATGTAAATTTACAGTATACAATTTGGATTCACCATGCATGAATACTTTGTGTGTAACATTTAATAAGCTCAATCTACATCCAGAATAATTTACATGAAAGGACAATATTTATTTAAACAGAGCTCAATGGGTAACCATGGTATCTGAGTGCATCCAGAGGAAAAAGGGTCACTGTGAACTCCATCAGCGGCACTCCCACACTTTTACTGTTTGATCTACACTCCCAGTCACCACGTACGGGGCTGTCTTGTGGAAATCTGCCAGGAGACAAAAGCTCACGTTACCAGTGAACCCAGAACTTCAGCATTTCCTACTCTCACTGAATGGCACTGCTTTTTCAAAACAATTCTACCAGCTCAAAGGCTAAATTCCAAAGCTCTTGCCTGTACTTTTGTAGCCAAATTCTCTCATGCTGTTACCAAGATCTGATAACACGAACCAGGCATGTTCAGGAATTCAAAGTAACTCTTTTCTGACTGTTGTGCACACCCTTCTTTTCCTTTTGCTGGGCAAGCACTGACACTAGAGCCCTCCCCACGTGCCTGCACGCTCTGGTGACAGGTTCCAGAACTCCCTGTCAGTTAACATTCTTATCCCTGTGCAACAGCGGCAGCAGAAGTGGAAAAATCCAGCACACTCCAAATCTCCAACTCACATGGGTGGGGGGCTTGACTAGAAACTGGAGTTAATTTCTAGTTCATTTCTTCTACACAGAGAGCACAAGGTGCCACTAGGGCCCTAAGGTGAATGGCAGCCTGGTGCTCAGCTGCAGCCAGTGGGGAAGCAGCAGCTCTGGCACACGGAGCAATACGTACCCAAAGAGGTAACAAAGTGTTCGTGCGCGTTGAGGGTTTTCATGCATCGCTTGTTCTTGAAGTCCCAGACACGGAGAGTCTTGTCATCAGCACAGCTCAAAATAAACTTTCCCCCAGAATGGAACAGGACGCCACGTACCCAGTTATCATGGCCCACCTTGTGCACAAGGAGAGATCAGTGAGCAGGCTGAGAGCTGAGCATCCCACACCTCGCACTACGGCACACTGAGGGACCCCTGCCTGGCCCCCAAGGACAGCACGGAGCTCCTGAGACCTCTCAGAACTCACAGCTTATCTCCAGTTTCTATTATTACACCTCTATCAGTCCTCCCAACAATGCAAGTTCCTGTACTTGAAGGCAAACAAACAGCAGTCCTCATGTGATCTGCACCAATTCTGCTCTCCACCCCCAGCACCACCACCCAGTCCAGCCAGAATCTGAGCTGGGAACAGCAGGCTACAGCCCGCGGGAAGTCCCACACGTGGCAACAACATGCTATTTCACAGAAGACACAATTCAGATAATTACCAGCATTTCTGTAAACAAACCAAGCTATTCATCACAGAACCTACACCATAGTACTGCATTCACACTAGGATTTTGGAGACTGTCTCTATTTCTTAGCAACAACAAGATCTGAACCATAGAAGCCATTAAAACAGTATTTCCAGTATTTGCATTATTATAACTCTGGCTTCTTTTGAAAACATGACATGCAATATAATACATTTCATTAAAACTGGTTGTACATATGCAGCTATGACTGCCAGAAAAAATACCAATGGACTTACAAGTGTCATAAGGCACATGCCAGTGCTAATGTCCCACATCTTAATGGTCTTGTCTCTGGATCCAGACAGCAGAAAAGGCCCGGGCTTGCCACTCTTCTTAGTCTACAGAAAATTATTTTTTAAGTTATGGTACACAAAGGATGGAAGCGGCAAGAGGAGGAATGAAGTAGATCCCTTCCCAGTGATATTGTTCAGCACCAAAATCAGATCATACAACAGCTTACAGCGAGTAAACCCACACTGACAAAGTTGGGTCACAGGCACTGGTACTAACACTAGGAGAATTACACAATCTGTTAAAAGAAATGGTTGTTTGTCCTGCTGATTCCACAAGCCAAGTAACACTTTGAATACACACTTGCCTACTGCAAGACATCCTCTGTTAACAGCAGACACATCTCAAGTGCCACACCTTGGGACGAGGACGCAGCTCACACATATCTTTGTGTTCACATTCTTCATAAAACGCAACGAAGCAGGGTTAGGAATTTCTGAACCCTTCCTACTGTGAAGTGATTTCTGTGTGTGTCCATGCACGGTGTGACCATCGGCCGAGCTCTCACCTGCCCCAGGTGTGTAGGGACGGTGCTCCCCTGCGGGCTGTGCCCGATCCCACCAGCAGGGGGCAGGGGAGGCACCACTGCAGAGCCCACGGGACCACGGGAAGGACACACGGACTTTAGTTTTAATTACTTATCATTAGAAGATTATAAGGATCTTTAAGCGATTCAAGTAAAATCTGACTGAAATAACCTGTAAAAGCTATCACTAGTCAAGTCCCTGTGTTCGGCGTGGCTACTTTTCCCCTGGGCTGTCCATGGCCTTTGGAGGCAGAGGGCAAAACAGCAATGCCGGGTGAGGGGGCTTGACTAGAAACTGGAGCTTATTTCTATTTCCTTTTTTCTACACTTTAACATCCTTAGAACGAAAATTTCTTCTGGCCTTTAGCCTTTCTTGAGGCTCACTAGAAGAGGTATCAGTGATCGCACAAACTGGGATTCATTTTAGTTACGGAATGCTTTCTCCCATCAGTAGCTGTACAGTAAATCACAGCAATTGGTGCTTGACTCTAGTACAGTGCACACTGCACCCAAGGCAGCTTCATTCTGCATTCCTGACTGGCTCCTTCCCCCCCTCTACCTTCCAATTGCTAAGCATCTTTATAATCTTCACATTCTGCCAGAGACACTGCTTTACACATTTCTTTGCTGCAATACAAGACACTGGTCCCACTCTCATCCCTCCCTGAACAGAGCATCTCCACGAAGTTCACTTTCACTACTGCAAGGATAGGTCCTAAACACAAAAGCTGGATCCTGGAAAGCCAAGACGGGGCTTAGCTGCACACCAAGATACTCGGACAAAAGTCATACTCATACACCTGCTGTACCTGTCAGGCCCTTTGAGCCCAAAGCCCAGTGGCTGTCAGTGCTACACAGAGCACGGACAAAGATCTCCCAGTGCATGCTTGTGTAACAGCCCGGGAACGTTACCTCTGATCCTGTAGCTTCTGATATGGTGGAGTAGGAGCTCTCGGGAGCCCAGGAAATGCACTCTACCACATGCTCGTGCTCTCGGAGCTCAGCTTTGCATTCCTTTGTCGCTACCACCCACACGCGCACCGTCTGGTCGTTGGAGCAGCTGGCAATCAAGGTGCCGTCCTGGTTGGGCCGCACCATGCGCACCCATTCTCTGTGCCCCGTGAAAGTCTTCATGCAGTAACTGTGCAAAAAACACAGCAGCGCTCAACCACCGGCGCAATAACCCACTGCACTGCCTTGGAAATCTGAGGACACTTCACCTACTCAGTGGTTAAGATAAAATATTTTCGCGCACACATGTTCACCCTGGCAGGTGATGGAGCACGCCATGAAGAGTTTGTAGAAAGGATGTTGACATGAGAAAGCAGCAACAGCTAGGAGCTAGCAAAAACTTGTTAAGGCAAAAAGCAGGAAACTTGGGGGAAAATTAAGTTGACATGACTACTTGCATTAAACAGGTATTTTAAGAACAAGTAGAGATTTACAGGTCATTTAGGTTATTAGAGAAACAACTGATAAATGAAACAAGCAAGAAGACAAAAAAAAAAATCAGGAGACCCCTTGATCTGTGTCAAGAAAGGTAACAGATACTCCCTTTAAGCTCATGGTGAACTAGTGAATTTATTTTCCTAATTGGTCATGAGCTAGAGATCTACCCTCATAGCTTCCAGAAAGACAAAACCAGTTAGCTTTAATTACTCAGTATTAACATCTAAACCCCTCTGCCTAATGATTGAGGCAGAATCTTTTCAGTGAATTACTCTAAATGGCAGAACATCATTTCTCAATTCAAAGAGTGCCTGCTGACATTCAGAATCCTGTGTCCCATTTCTACCCACAGTGGTTTCTCCTCGCTTTTGTTCTGGTGCTGTTTGCTCACAAGTGCACTTACCCTGTCTGGACTTCCCACATTTTGATAGTTTTATCCCTTGAGGCAGAAACTATATGATCTCCGTTGGGCATGATGGCTACCGAAGAAACGTTATGATCATGACCTAAAAACAAAATAAAGCCTTTTTTTATTTTATTAAGTGGCATTGGCAGAGTTTTCACAGAGCACACAGGACTTGCCATTTTTTAAATCTTGGTCAAGTAGCTACAGCAGCAGAGTGTGCTTTATTGAATAATCTTTATATGCAAATTTGAGGTTTTATGAAATAATCATTCCTATTTTTAGAACCCACACAGTCCAGACATTGAGCACCCTTAAAGGTGCTTTTTGTTTACTTGTGTATACCTATGGGTGGGTGTTTATTTTTTTAAGTCTCAAACATTCTCTATTTCTACTCACCACTTCTAAAAGATCATCCTAAAAGCAAGAAAAAAGCTCTTACATAAGACTATAAAACACATTTGCTTGTCATTTTATTTCAGTATCATTATGAGATGCTTCCTACACCATCATGGATAGTAGATTTAAGATGCTATTTCATTCCATAAACACTGCATGTATCCCCTATTTACAGAGCACTCAAATTATATCCCCCCTTTTTCTTTTGAAAAATACTCTGGTCTATAACCCCTTTCCACATCAGCAGTTTTCCTGGATTTAAAAAAAACGAAAAAAACTCTTCACTTTACAGACTGCTAAATCAATCCCTTTATACCTTACCATGCATAGTTCTGATGCACTCAAAGCCCTGGAAATCCCATAGCTTAATGGTCATATCAGCAGAACAAGAGGCCAAGAGCTTGCCAGTGTGGTCAAAGGAAATATCTTGCACAGAGTCTGTGTGCCCCTTCAGGGTTCTCTCAAAGTCTCCTGTCTCATAATCCCACACCTGACAAGGGAACAGACAACCTGTTAGCAGCAGCCCATTACTTTTTGTATTCTCCAGCCTCACAATTTGCACTCTGCAGGCCAGTTTGGCACCTTGTTCAATAATTAATCAGGCAAGAGACAGACAGCCCTAAAAAGTTTAACAGCAGAGAAAAATTAATTTCTTTTTATGTGATTTTGTTACTTATAAATTAACTGAATTCATGCATTTTGAAAACTGCTTTTCAGCTAACGTTAAGCATTATAAGCCCAGCAGGACAACAAAGTTCACTGCATTGATGTCACCTATTCCACAGCCAGTTGTCTGGAGCACACACATACCTTTATTGTGGCATCCTCTGAAGCAGAGACCATAACACTGAAAACTGGATGGAAAATGACTCGAGTGACAGGACTCCTGTGCCCACTCAACGCATACTTCTCTGGAGGACGAGGAATCCACTCTTTAGGGTCTCGTTTCTGACCAAGAGGTCCACCTGATGTAAATTCTTCCTTAGCTTCATTCAGCTTCGATTCTAATTCCATTACCTAAGTAAGAATTTTAAAGAGACCTTTCATTTCCAGTTTTATACAACATCTAATTCACCTTCTTCATTAGTAATCCAAATAACAACTGATTCCAAAACTCACAGTAAAGCAAAGATTGCATGGACCAAAACTGATTACCAACATTCAGTAGCACTGGTTTTAAAAATCAAACCTAAATTAATAATTTATAGCTTATTCTTTAACAATTTATAGTTAATTCTTAATCATTTAATCACTTATTCTTTTCAAATTCCCAAATATTTTCACAGGAAAAAAAAAGTTCTACAAAATCTCCTTTACTGACACACTATACAAATACATCTGAATTACTACTGTGCCAAACTACCAAAGAAGGTTGTGCTAACAAAAAGGAATGCTACTGCTGCAGGAATTCTGTGTCCTGTTGGAGCTAACACACACATTAACCAACAACAGAAAGACTGGAGGGCTAGTAAACCTTCGCTGTATCAATCTGCACAAGGGATAGGACTTCATTGTTAACACACTGATTTTAGGGTTTTTTTTGCTTTTAATACACTCTTGAGCCATTGAAGCATGACTAAAAAGAGTTTTGTACTCTCCACTTGCAGCACAACCCCCCCCTGGAATGCACTGGAGCTAATGGCTCCTTCCCTCTAGGGCCATGGCCAAAGACAAGAGGCAGCACCGATTTCTCCTCCGTCCTAGCCCAGCCTGACCCTCTGCACGCAGCGATTCCACCTCCCTGCTCACCAACTGCCTCAAGGCACCTCTTGCCTCTCCAGCTTCAGGACTGCACGTGCATGTCCAGTGCTGAATGCTTTCTGGGCTAACTTCTTATACGTGTACATCCAGCAGATCTCTACTTACCTTCTTTTGTAATCTTATAACAGATGTCCATTTTTTTTCCAGAAGTCCAGCATACTTCTTATCTAACTCTTCATTCTGAGAAGAAGCATTTAAAGAAAGAGGAAGAAAAGCAACACAGAAAAACAAAGATCAGAGATGCAGAACTAACTAAGTGCTGCACTTTCTTTCCATTACAAAATTACAGTCTCATGCTACAATAATCCTAAATGAGATGAAGATAACAGACATAGAAAATACCCATGCCAAGGATTACTCCACAGCAGATAAAAGCTCTGAGGACTCGCTACCTTGGCCAGAGACAGATGTTAATCTACTACTATAGGGGGGCACTTGTGAAAGCTGGAGTTATTTGCATGGATAATCCATACAAAAATTAAATCTCTCTTTGTTGAGCTACACATCAATCATTCCAATTTACTCAAATACTTTCAGCCTTTACCTTTTCTTTCCACTTTAGTATAGCCCACTCCAATTCAGATTTTCTTGCATAAAAGTTGTGAAACTTTTAGCAACTGTGCTTTCTCTTTCCCTCAGGACCATCTAACCTATTTAGATTGCTTTCCTAAGATTTGGGAAGAGGAGACTAAATGAGGTTGATAGATAAGGCAGATAGGGAAATGACATTAGGATTTTCAATTATAAGTATGGTATTTCAATTTGTCATTTCTACTTATTTATTCAATACTGGTAGCAAATTGGAGAAATTAAGCATTTTGGGAAAAGAACAATGCAATATAAGATATGTAATAAAGAAAAGGCAAGGATTTATCCAGAGGATTTATCCAGCACACAGAAGTTTACTACTCAGTCCAGCTCAAACCTATGCTAATAGGTGGCAAAGTTTAAAATTATACCAAATTATCTGTGACAAAGGCAAATCAACAGAATGAAGTTTCAAGAAATGACTGTCTGAGTCACTGGCATCTGTACAGTCTAAGTAAACAGAGCTGCTTACCAGAGCTGGTCACACAATCACAGAATCACAGACTGGTATGGGTTGGAAGGGACCTTGAATCTCATTTTGTTCCACCACCCCTGCTGGGGGGGAACACCTTCCACTAGACCAGGCTGCTCCAAGCCCTGTCCAAACTGGCCTTATTGGATGATGAATCTCTATGAACTGTTTCAGCCTGACCTCCTACTACATGGTTACCCAAGAGGTATGCAACAGACTCAGGCAATGACTTAACTCCTGATCCAACCCAAATCTCAAAGAATTTTCCAACATTGGCTCTGTATGATAAAGCAGAGGACATAAGTAATCCAGTTTTGTCTTCCTGTTTCTCAAAGATTCTCAGTGAAGTCAGTCTCCAAAGTTGCACAGTCTCAGACCATTTCAAATCTGGTCATAGAACCATTTGCTCACTCATGGTCAACTCATCCAATGAGTTTTTTATTGCCTTACCTTTTCTGGTAAGGCAATAAGCTGTGTGAGCTCATCACCTCCTCTTTTGAAATTGTCAGAGCTAACAGGTAGGTAACAGACACACAGGTTCAGAACAGATGCAAATGCCATAAAACTGACATCTGAACTAAAATATAGATGAAGAATCTTGTTTGAACTCACCACATCTAATTCAGCTTCCTTTTTAAAAACCGAATATGCCTCCTCGTAGCCATTGGAACGGAGGTAATCTGCTATCGCTCGATTTCTATAAAACAAC
This sequence comes from Ploceus nigricollis, assembly GCA_013399945.1. NCBI lineage: Eukaryota > Metazoa > Chordata > Aves > Passeriformes > Ploceidae > Ploceus > Ploceus nigricollis. Next base: position 1,087,807 of record VXBC01012174.1, on the reverse strand, counting down.
ATTTTAAATACAATTTAAGGACTCAGAGAAATATTGTCATCACAACATAGTGCATTTTGATCAGATCCTTGTCTACGTTACAAAGTAAAACAGCAAAAAATTTCCAGAAATTACTCAAGATAAATGTAGAATTCACAGATTGCAGCTTATATTGCAATGTGCTTAGTGCAAATTGAAGAACCCATTTTTTATGCCATCAGTAACTTTGGAGTTATATTTTCATCATTTCCCAATTCTAGTTTCAAATACCAGCAGTTCTATCAAAAATGAAGAGTAGAGAGACCCAAACCACAATATACAGTACTTAAAGGGCATGTGAACAGAGACATGCTAAAATCTATTTTGAAACAAATGCTAATAATTGAAGTTTAATGAAAATGCAAAACAAACTTAAAAACAATGATCCCTTACAGTTCATCTCGTTGCCTTTGTGACAGCACCATCGTGGCTGAGATGTCAGGTTAACGTGATCGAGCAGTGGCTTCTCCTCAAGAGCTAAAGTCTTGAGAACCCAGGATCCACAATTCAGTCTGCCACAGTGGCTTAAATCACAAGTATTTCCCCAGATGTGAAATCCAATAGGAAATCCAGAGGCATTCAACACAGAAGATTCAATCCATCTACAAGGAAGACAAAGAGACATCATTTGTTTCCTTGAAACAAGCATTCCTCAGGCAGCTTTCTTAGATTTACCCAAACAGCATCTTTAAAGACTCTGGCTCTACCCCAGCATGGGGTTCTTGCAGCTACAGTGCTACACACACTGCAGCACACAAATGACTTTTCCCACTCCAGTACCACCACCTGAGGGAGTTTCGAAGAACCTTTGACTAAGAGACAATACTTGTTTTCTTTTCAGTCATGTGTTCATGCAGTTTACTCAGAGTTAATACTTCATCTCACCCATGTTTAGGGCATGGCAAATTTTTAAACAGTCCTCCAATCTGATCAGAGTGGCACCATTACACGGGAAGAGCTGCCACAGGCCCATGACTGCAGTTGGGCTCAGGCAGTGGAGTGATCACAACACCTCTGGCAATGCCAGCCAATTCGGGATACAGCTGAAACCCGACACGCTCGAGGTAGTTCAAGTCAGTGGAGCTGTGCTTTTCCAAAACACAGACTCATTAGTATGCTGTGATTCAGAAACACGAACTGCAGCATTCTCAGTGCACAATCTGCTTCAGCTGGGCAGCTTCAACCACTGCCACAGTGACATCACCAAACCCACGTTGCCTTTGCTTTCTGCACTGCAGGGACCTTGTGAGCACCAGGACCATGGGAAGTGCTGAAATGGCACTTCTTGCACACCTGGCAGGTTCTGTACAGAGCTCATCATTCACTCAGGCTGCTCAGCAAGTCCAACCGACCAACCAGCCTTCAGCACCGAGATAAACCGAGGCAATGCACAGAGGCTCAGAGACAGCAGGTGGGTTTGTAAACTTTCTACTGCCTGCTTGAGGACTGCATGCTCCTGCTGCCTCACCTCTGCCCCTCCCCAGACACACAGGTACACTGACTTCAGTATCACAGCTCAGTAACAATTTCATTAAGGAGCCTCCTTTAAACAATAGCCTGCTATGAAAAAAGTAAGGAAAATACTAAGCTTATATCATTAATGGCTACTTATTCATCACAGGGGATCAGAGGCTTCTTTCTAAACCTATCTAGGCCCTGCTGTCTGCTTCAAAATGAGCTTAAGCTGCAAGTTGCTTGTTTCCACCCTACTGGTGGATCTTCCATGTTAAATGCTACACACCGTAATACTGCCTGCAAGCCAGTTACAACAGGAACACTCTGAACAGGCAATGCCTCATTTAATTAGTCTAACCTCTTCCCCAACAGCTATTTCAGTAACAATTCAGCTGAAAACTAACAGCACAGGCTTCATCCTTTCAGATAACAGAAGCAAACATTTCACCTCCTCTTGTCTCATAACCTAATTCATGCCAGGTAAAGAGACAACTGGATTTCAAGAGATGTCCGGTGCTCAGTGCAGAGCAGAGTACCACGTGCAAATTAACAGAAATTTAACATCAAAAACAAGGTCCTGCAGTGCTGAGAGGCGCCCGCAGAGGGCGCGCCGCGGGACACCCGGTGCAGACCCGGGCTCGGGCACGGCAGGAGCAGCGGAACGGGACCGGGCACTTCCGAACACACGGCAGCACAACGCAAACACATAAACGTCCAAAATCTGCCTCTAGGCCTGCCACAGGAAAAACCTGAAGGTGGGATTTGTATTATGAACCGCCACTATGCAGTGAATGCCTAGCAAACCCAGTGCCAGCGTACTGACTCCGGTAAAAAATCCCAGTATCTCATCAATTTTGTAGTGGCATCTGGGAGATGCAATTATAGCACTTGTCTAAAAATAACAGCAACTGTGTTTGTAAGGCCATCTTTCACATGTCATCTATTTAGAAATGCATTTTCCCTGTCAAATGTAAAGTAACCTCAAACTTCTCCATATCCACTTCCCAACACCTGGGCTGCTCCACAATCTAACTGAATTGTTAGTGAGAAACAGATCCCAGTACCAGATAAATTCCAACAGCCACATGGCAAAGCAGCTACTCCTGCTATTAGCAAATTACAGCTGAGCCAAAGCCACCAACCAACTGATCTACAGCATCTCACTCCTCCAGAAAGGGTCTGTTCCAAGCACCCTGCTCAGTATTCCTAACTTTAACTACAAAGCCGCCTGAATAGAAGGCGAAGTATTTTTACGACTGCCTCCTTCATAGCCAAAACCAGAAAAACAAAACAAAAACAACCAAAGCCCACTGCAAACAAAGAAAAAACCAAAACAAACAAAAAACCCACACACAAAGAACCTACTCAAGCAGAAGTGTCCAAACCCAAAAACCCCAAAAGGACCACTATTAATGACAGACCTGTGCCCACTATGTGAACTACCTTTTTTTTCAGCTGGAGCAGACTTTGTGACACACAGGCTTCAGCAAAGCAAGACTAACCAGTCCTCCTCCATCACCTATCAGCCATCACCGTGTTACCCTCAAACAGCTCAGCCATGAGAGGCAGCTGGAGCTCTGGGGGAAGCCTGGGGAACAAAAACAACTCACAAAGAACTGCCACCTGTTCATTACATCGTGCCTCAAACTGGTCACTTTGTATCAGCATATTAAGGCAGCATCAAGAATATGCTTCTGAAAGAAAAGGTGTCTTTGCATGAGAATTTTACTCTGTCCACTATTAAATACAGGAAAAAGCACACTGAACCTAGCCACCCAAGGAGTAACAGCTACTAATTAAGTGTGAACCAGGATGTGTCTTTTATTAATATCCACTTATACTCCTCCAAACTGTAGTTCCTAACTTAAAACCTATCTGATTCCCTATCAATAGTCTGCATATACAAAAGCACCAAGTGGCAAACCTCTGCATAAGGACAGTAACAGAGGGCTATAGGAGTTCTCAGCAAGATCAGGTGTCTTTGTAAGCCTTTTAAAATTGGGAGCTGGCAGAACACCTGTTGCTGGCACAGGTATGACACATGCAATGGGCACCTCTCACTCCTCCTGGCAGCACAGGACCTGCACGGTTTTCTAGAACAACACAAACCATTCCTTACCTATACAAAACATACTCCTCAGCTCCACTAACAGCAGCAGATCCTCAGCAGGCAACTGCACCTCATCCCAACTGCCCACCTTTCCACTCAGCTACAGATCAGCTTTTACACTCAGGACTGGCAGAAACATCAGAGCAGTAAGAATAGCAGACTTACTTCAATCCTTTGGTGCTGCAGGACTAGAGAGTGGCATACTAAAGCATAATCTTTAAAAATTAATTAATTTAAAAAGAGACAGCCAAGAACCATCACAGGCCAGAATTTTTCCCTGCGCAAGTTTCTAAAGCACAGAGAATTATTGATGAAGAGCAACAAACTGAACAGGAATACCTGAAAAGCAGAAGAACCCTCACCTGTAAAGGAAGGTAAAAACAGCACAGTGCAGGTCCTTCTGACCTTCTCATTTGAAAAAAAAAAATAGAAATAAGTGGGACCCTCTGTCTCTTCATGTCTGACCATTGCCCCCCTTCTTCCTAAACTGGGGTTCAAAGGTTCCTGAGCTTCCCCACTCTGAGGACACGCTCAGTGCCAGCGCAGGGCCCCGAGGCCCGGCTCTGCCCAGCCGGTGCCCCCTGGGGAGCACACACCCGTGGGCAACCCTGGGCACACAGCCAGCCCCTCGCCACGCTGGCAGCGGGCACCACCCACCTGGCACGGACAGGAGCCCCCCTTCCCCAGGGTGACTGAGAGGATTCAACAGACCGCTCCTGCTTCCTGGCTTCAAACACTGGGCTCTTCCACTGATGGCTATCAGTGTGCTTCAAGTGCTTCCTAGATTACTGGAAAACTTCACAATAACTTAATGAGAGACCTGCAAATGATTCATAAAGGCACCAACAGCAAAATGAAACAAGTTCAGCTCCATTTGTTAGCTGAGACAGCTCTACAGGAGGTATCCAAGCACAATAGCTACATGCTCAGCCACAGCAATGAGGTAGGGAAAAAATAATCACTTTCAGGCAAGAGATTCCCTTCAGCTCATGGCATGTTATGCCAATAAATGATACACCTTGGCCTGTAGGTATTTCTATGACTCTGTTCGTACTTGCTTCAGGAGACACTTAAATATTTTCTATACGTATTCTCCAAATGAAACTGAGAAACAGATTATGGAATCAAATTAATTAATCAGCATTTTAGTCTCAACCTGACAAAAATACTTGTTCATTTACCAGAACCAGCATCAAGCAAAAGCAAAATTACTGGAATTAAAATTCCTAAACGTGTCCATTCTGTACACACAAAAAAAATAAATCAAATCTAGTCTGTAAATTTCTTCAGAGTTCATTATGATTTTGTTTAGTGGACTATACTGGATGCTAAACAGTACTACAGTTTGGGTTATATACCTAAGCCCTTCCAAATCCCCATTTTCAGAAGTGTATCCTGAGGTACCAAATTCCACCATCACAACAAACCTCAGCATCTTCCACAGGATTTTGTCAGTAAGTTTGGTTCAAGGTTCTCCACTGCCTTTGTTTGCTCCCATCAAGTGTGTCAAAAACACTTTTAAGGACCCTAAACCCCTAAAACGGCTCAACTGATGAACAGTGCCCATTTCTGCAGTTCAGAAAGTCACAGTAGAAGTCACCACCAGCTGAGCTGTGATCCATCTCACCCACAGTGAGCCCCAGGAGTGAGGCACAGCAGTGCCAGCTGTGCCAGTGCCTCTGTCACTGGCGGTGCTCTGCTACCACAGTGAGGTGTAAGAAGACCAAAAACCAGCTTCAGCTTCATTCCTTGGCTCACGACACGGGCAGCAGCAGTGAACTGTTCCATACATCAGCACCACCACCCCAGGTTCACTCTGCTGCTGCTGTCCAGCAACCTCATGGTAGTGCATATCCCAAATACATATCCATGGCTCCTCCAGGAACTTAACAGTAAATTAATTCAATTTCTGCAGTTTTTATGACCGTTGCTTAGGCTCCATAAACAGTCTTCGCCACAAAAACACAAGCTATGTACACTAAACCTGTAACTATAGCTCATTATATTAAAAATTAGAAGAGATACATGGCATCAATTACAGAGCTAAAGCATCAGCAGATATAGAACAGACCAGCAGAGTACAGCTCTGACAGCTCAACAAAGCTTTAGCTCAGCACTGCTGTGTTTTAGGAATTGTACATTTTTGCAGAATTCTAATACTTTAGTTAACTCAGCTACAAGACCATTTTTTCTGTAAGCATTATTATGACAACATTTTTAATTATATTCTCCAAGAATGTTTATTGAAAGAAACAAAATCGGACGTCACTTTTGCAGACTGCCAGCTCAGGCACACCTAATACAAAGCATTTGGTGTTTAAAAGGCACATGAGCCATCACCAGCATCAGGAACACAAAACTGGGTTCACACTATGAAATCAATTAGGAGTTTTGTATTACTCACATTTAGGTTCAAATTTAAATCTTATCTTTTAAAATGTCAATAACCCATATAAAACTTAAAACATTTTGGAGTGTCCAGCTACATGCTAGCAACTTTCAAGTGGTTTCTGTAACACATTCTATCATCCTTAAAAGGCTTTTTTACCTCAAAGGAAACTCCTGGAGTTTACTTCTGAGTTGTTAATATACGTAAAATCCTACTTCAGTTAGCTCCCTCTCTTCAGCTAATTTTACAATCCCAGTGAAAGGCCAGTGACTTATGAAAACCAAAGGCCACCAAAAAGAATAACTGAATTGATATAATCAGAATTAAATTCCACAATTCTTTAAAGCTGAAAGGATCCTTTTGTGCATTACTAAAGGAGAAACTCTTGTTGCATTGTCTCTTGCTACATGGCTGGCACAGGAGGTCCTTGCAAGGTTCTTCGACAGTGTATCCTGTTTCATAACATTAACAAGAGAACTTAAAGGGGTTATTTGGGAGAAATTCCCAGGCAGTTAGAGCTACAGTCCTTAGGGAAGAACTAGACCACATGAATTGTTCTCTTACACCTCTGGATTATGTCGCTAAATTCTACCAAGTATATAAGAAAACTTCCTTTTAATTTAAACTAATTTTTAATGCGTCTGATTTTGTTTTAAAGCCCATAAGCAAAAAGCTGCTCTATCACACTCAAGCCACAGAACAGGACAACTCTTTCCACAAACATACTCAAAACCAGATTCCATAGAAGTGAAGTAACATCCATGGTTCCTAGGCATAACTATTAGGACCTGAAAAGGGTTCCTAGATATGTCTATCTGTTGATAGGAAAGAAAAACAGTAACAAGTAAAATAATCCAGTTCCTCTCCTGTTTCCATCTTGCCCCCCATTACTGCAGGAAAGCTCATCCACAGCAGAATCACCCAGGCACAGCCATGCAGCTGCTCTTAGTGTGGCAAACAGACCTTATCCCAGAAAACGTTGGAATCCATCACCTGCTAAGCCAGCAGGGATGAGTAGGAGAATATGAGAAAGCTACTCATTTATGAGCTGGGTTAATCTTTTTTCCACTTTTCAGCCTACATCAGTAAAGCTGGCGGAGGGATTACGACAAAGTGAGCTCCAACAGCTATCTGATTTGGGAAAAACAAAACAAGAAGCAAATCTGATCTGAATTACAACTCTGAGCCTTATTTTTAATTCATATGTTTAGTAAGCCTGTTATTCTGCAATTAAGGGAAGTCTCAAAATGCCTGTAGGTCAACACTTTGCTTGATACATCAATGTAGTATCCACAGAGCACAGCATTCTGTGCAGTGCTTATAATAATCCACAAAAAACATTTTCCGTTTCAGTTCAGTTACAGGTTTATCAAAGGAAATATATTTTTAACATGAAAAAAGTGAAAAATGTTATGCCTGTTTTCTTCCCCATTTCACCTACTTTTACAGCTTTTGCTAAAACCTGATACAGTAGTTTAGTTCTGAAAATAATTCAGCACCAAATCCATGGGGAACCAGAAAGCAATCTGCAGCAGATCAGATATAGTGCCTATGTTCCAAAGACTTGGAATGCAGGTTGCAATTACATCTGAAAAATAAAGCTAAGGAATGTCATCAAGATGCTATAAACCAGGAGCAAGTTGGGTGCTCCGCGCAGCATGCTGCTGAAAGAAACGCCTGTGCATTTTGAAATCAACTCCTATGCCCGTCTGCTTTCCCATATTATTTCAAGCTAAGTTTTTAACACATCACTGGCAGTCACTACCCACCTTTAGGACTGTAAAACAACAAAACACATTTCTGGCCTCGTTACCTTCCCAGGCACCAACATTAAATGACTTTGAGGAATCTGGGCCAAATTCGCATGGAAAATACTTTTTTTTAAAAGAAGACTTTAAATTAATTCAATCTTGACATTTTTTTGCCATGTATCACTTCAGTTTTGCAATTCTGATGGAAGCATGATACAATTAATTCTCAGGAGAAACATCTTGAGTGAGCACTGTCACACCATCTCATTTTAGAGCCTTTGAGCTTCCTCCAGGTCAGAGCACCAGCCTGAGGTCTGTATGTAGGCTTTGGTGGAAAACAAGAGAAAACATCCTCTTTCTAACCTGCCTGTTCAATTCTGTGTGAAAACGCAGGTAAATTTAGTGACCAATAACAGGAAGAATGCAGGCTGCAGTAGAAAATAAAGCTCTAACATGCGTGAGAAGGTTTCTGACATGGCAGTCCCTACACTGCTGCTCAGGGTGTTGTGACAGCAGTAGGACAGCAGGTAGGGGCAGTGTTACGGGCTCGATGTGACACGCTGCTACTCAACACTTGCTCAGAGCAAAGCACATCAGGGTCAGCTGGATGATTCCAGCAGGGTATTTTTCAGTATCATTACTGCTAGGTCAAACAACACATACACATTTTAGGATAGCAATTCTAGACCACCAGGAGAAGAGTGCTGCACTTAGATATGTCTGTCAGCAGGCATGCACAGGATTTGAACTTTGTCGTTCTCAGTTCTTTCTCCCATACTTCTCTGGCTTGAAAAATTAAGTAACAGATTTATAACTGTAAAAGAGGTCACAGGACTATATCCAAATTTAAATAATTCAATCATTAAACTGCCTCTTATACTGGAAATGTGATATTAACAAAAACGACCAGAAATTGATTAAATTTATAAAGACAAATATCCAGAAGGAAACTTCAAGGAACACCTATGTTAATAATTTAGAAATGAGGGAAGGTATAAATCACAAAGAAATCCAAATAAGAACTTAGACAGAACTTCTATTCTTCAATTATGAGAACACTGTTGGTCCTTTATGCATTTTCAAATCTTGTTGACCAAAAATGGTTTCACTCGCCCAGAGGGGGGGAAAGAAACCAAAACCAAAAAGTTCATCATAATTGTTATCTAAAACAATTAAAATAACATCTATACATGTTACATATATGTTATAAAATAACATCTACATATGTGATCTTATTCCATTACAGGGAACAGTGTTAAACCTTTCATGACACTAGTACCAAAAATAACAAAATCAGGGTTCTGGTAGAAGGTGTCTCATCTTTCTTATCACTCACTTTCACCTACTACACTCCTGCCTCTAAAACAGAGCTGAAGGTGGGGGAACCAGAAACTTCTACCATTACTGATTTAACAGACACCATCTGTTTAAAATACATACAGACACTCATTAATGACATCATCCTCTTAATAGACTGCAAAGACATGAGCATTTAAACAAATCAAACTGTTTATCCAATCTCTTCCTTCACCCCAAAAAGCAGGTGAATCCAGCACAAGAAAAGCTGCCAGTGTTGTTTCGTTATGGAAGAAATAGTCATTTATCTGCAGCAAACAGCCTAGATGCTTCCAGCTGATTTTCCTCCAGTCTTAAAGAAGGATAAACGTAACACCTTTGCTTTAGCATTAAGCAGAAAAACAAGGCAGAGGCAATCTCAGGGGGAGGTGGGGAGGGGAAAACTTGTCTGTCTAATTAAACCAAAGGAACTTAAGGTTTGTGGAACACAACGGGAACGATTAACATGGATACAAGAGGCAAGGTATAAATAATCTCAGTCATGAATGCCCCTGCGCTATCCCAGATGCAAACCAGTACAGCACCACGCCACAGAGCCTGTCACCTACCTCACAAGAGGTGTGACAGCTGAGTCACCAACCAGCCCCAGAACAGGAGGTGCCTCTGAACAGCCTTTGACCAACTCCCTCAGCAAGGACCTACTTAACAACGGATCCAAGCAAATTACAGGACACTGCTGCTGCACCACCTACAAACCTCAACCATGGATGGTCCCATCTCTGGAAACACCTTTGCAAGGCTGCAGGAAGTAGTTACTAGCAAAAAATATCAGCTGTCTTCCAGAATCAACAAAACCACAACCACAACGATGTATTTATCACATTCATTTAATCACAATCCTTATCCAAAGTCCACAAGCAGCCAAGCCAAGCTGCAGAGCTCACTCAGAAGCAGTACCATTAAGAAGGAAACGGCAAAAATAATTCCAAATGTATTAACTAGCAAGTGCTTTGAATTAATAATGTTGATTTTTTTACATAGTTATACATGCATCAGTGCTCTTGGTATTGGTCAGTGTGACAATGCTGTGCACAACACTAGCTTTGAAAGGACTGTATGCTTATAGTCCCAAGGAAATGGAGTTCAGCACACACTTACTTTGTACATAACATTTTTCTTTGAAATTTCCTGACAGTGGATGCTAGCAGGAAGTGAAATGATAGGTGGCTTCCAAAAAAGTGAACTGAAAGCAAAAGAGCCTAAGTCACACCTACCTAATCCCTTAAGGAGAGAGCAGGAGGTTAAAAAAAAGAAAACAGAATAAGCTTTTAAACACTATGAATGAGACAAACATTGCCTCATCCAGGTCCTGCCTCAACTGAGAGGAAGAGACCCTTTTTTAAACAACTGATATAAGATACAGGTTAACAATACACATCTGTTGGGCTAACCTGCAGCAGCTGGCATCTCCAGGGTAAAACTGGAATTCTGTTCCTCATCAGACAAAATCCTGGTTCTCGCCAAGGCTTTTAATATGTGCTGCTCATCTGTAGGTCTTAGAACATGGTAGGAATGAAGAAAGGTTTTGTTCTAAAATAACTGTAATACATGAAAACCAGACATTTAACCCAACCTAGGCTCAGGACCCCACCATTAAGCTGATGTGACAGAGCTGCAGCTCTCACCACACCTCTGCACCCCAGTGGTGGCACCATCCTGCCCACAGAGCACAGCCATTCACACTCCCCTAGCATGGACAGCATTCAGAGCAAGAATTCCGAGGAAACAGCTTTATGTACTTGAAAACTGATTTTAAACAGGTCAGGATTGTATCTTAGTGTAAACACCTACTTCTAAAAACTTCAAGTGTAGCTTACTCTGTCAGGCAGATCAAAAGATAAAGCAACATCACCCATGAATAAAACCCTGAAAAGCCACATGAGGAGCCCCATTCCCTTGTGTCAGATAATAAAGTAGCTCCTGAGAAAGCCCCTGAACCCAGGCAAGGCTTCACCAGTGCAATACATTTTTAGTAGTCAGGCTGTCCTGCCAATGATACATAAGGTCTTATAAAAGGGAGAAAGAGGAGCCAGTTGTAACGTCACTGACAGATCTGCAAGTATGGACAGTGCCTCACTTAACAACTTCTCTGTAACAAACCTCACAGGAGAGTCCCAGCACCATTCTATCAACACACATGGCTCTGATCCTTGGGAAAGACCTTCAGTTGCCATCACAAATTACATGTTAGAGGCTGGAAACTCCCCCGCACCCTATAGGAAATCTGAAATTATTATCTATTAATAATAATTACGGATTTCTATCGTCCTCTTGATTTCCTGAATTTAGGCCTACACAGTTCTTATTTTCAGCCTGACAAGTATTTCAGTGCCCACTTCATGGATGCTTCAGCTGCTCTCCCAGACTTTGCCTTTAGTTTAGAAAATGGGCCTGAAGTTCACCAAAGCAGAAGAGAGCTGACCTAAACCGAACTATTCCAATGTCACTCTCCTTCGTACTAGGTAATTCCAACCCCTCTAGTTCAGGAATACAGGGCAGCTACAGAGGGCTGTAAAAAAACTTACAAACATATGCAGCCTATACCTGAGCTACCCTGAGGCAGAGGGGTCCAGCTATTGTTTGCCCAGAATACTCCACAAGAGTGTAAATACATTATAATTAATGATGGACATGGGCTGTGGAGCTCTTCATGGAAGACAAGGTTGCAGGGCTGGACAAGGCAGTCAGCAGATGCTGATTCTGGAGCTGTCCCATCCATAGCAAGTTGAGAGCAAAGACACAACCTGAGCTCCCAGGCTGGGAGGAGCACAGGAGCCAGGACAGGCACAGGTGTCAGCAGAACGGGCAAGACAGAGCCTGTGTGCAGCCAGAAAGGAACTGTTGATGCCTTTTTCTTCTGTAGAACCCAAATGAACAAGTTACTCCTGTAGAAAAAGTGTCTGCCATCATTTCAAGGGCAAAAATCAACCAAAGCTGTTAAGATGGAAAGAGTTCTGCAAGGTTCTTCATTGGCCTTAGCCTGGATACATCTACTCCAAGTGAATGAACTAGAAATAATGCAGAAACCACTGCCCCTAATTTAATTTTGGGCATACTAAGAGAAGTATCAGTCTCTTTCTTGTGTGTCCATCTCCTCTCACAAACTGCACTCCAGAACTGAGATACCCATGAAAAAGCAAAGCCTGCTTCAGAACCATCCATGCTTAATGCTGTACTTGCTCCAATCAGCACTGAAATCAGATGGGAATGCCATGAGGCACATGTGGAACAGGAGAGCACTTCCATAGGCAGCCCTTCCTAGGTGCTTCCTCCAATCCCTATTGTATTCCCCAAATCCTTTGTTCAAATGCTTTCCTACACAACTTTAAGCAGTAGTACCCAAGGGGGACAGCAATGCTCTTACAGAGCTACAGTGCTCAAAAGGGCTTCCAAAATCCTGAGATGTTATTTTACAAGAACTTGGCACATGACGAAGGGCAATGCAATCCAGTCTGTACACTGACAGCAGTCACTCCACTGTGGTCACCAGAGAAACCAGGGATTGTCTTTTCCTGTGTGCCCACCCATAATCCGCTCTAACCAAGAAGTTCCATGAACAAATAACAGCATGAAGCCACAATACAGAGGCTTCTCTAGATTCCAGAAAATCTTGTGTGTAAAACACCGGCACAAAAATTGCAATTCTTATGTAAAGTGTAAATAAAATCAATTCAACAAGTGCATATCTAAGTGGATAAATTGAAGCGGTTATCAGACAAAAAAAATCCGGCTTTGCAACAGTGACTGGTCACTTCTCACTGCCAGACAAATCAAAATCCACCCTGCAGAAAAATCAGTCTCAGAACAGAATGTGAGATTTGTTTCATTTCTGAAGCTTCCTGCACCATTAGTCTTCCCTAAAGAAGAGACTTCATTGTTACGGCAATTAGTATTCCTCCACCCCGGCAAAGGGAGGAAAAAAATGCTCTGAAAGGGTAATCGAGCCATTTCGCAGCTTTGCCTCCTTACTCCACCCAGTCTCTTCTCTGCTCAATGGCTGCTCACAGCATCCACAAACATGGGAACAGCAACAGAAACACACAAAAACGAGATGCCCGAGAACAAGCCGCATATTTGCAATGCATCTTACAGTTTTAAAATATTTTCTTTGTTTAGTTCCCCAACATAATTTTCCTATTTAATAAAATTACTCTAAGGGCAAATAACATTCTGACAGCAGACCCTCCCTCTCCCGAAAACCAGCAAATGCTGCACAATCATTTACAAAATGATCATCACTGAACGGAGGTTCTTTAACCACCACCTCCTAATGCCATGAACAATACTGTCACAGGAACATTTACTTAAAAGAATCACCACAAAAATACATAATTTAGCCAGGTCCATATGCCCAAATATTTAATTATATTAAAATGGTGTTTATTAAAGATTTTTAATATAGCTTAGATTAACCTTCCCCCATCCCTAGTAGGCAATTCATTATGAAAGGACTTGACCTGCACCAACCAAGCCCACTGCTGCAGCACTATTGAAATGGTTCGAGTGATACCATGGCAAAGAAAGGGAAGGTGTCACATTATTATTGGTATTAAAGGTCAAGTTTAATTGCATCCACCTTAAACAAAAAAAAGAAAAAAAAAAAAAATCTCACGCCCACAGAACTGAACAAACCCCAAACTTTTCAAGGGAGGCACCACTCCCACCCCCCAACTTCCATCAAAAGCCCTGCCTGCGTATAACCTCCTGCCGAAACAAAACCTCAGGAGCAGCAATTAATACAGGATTTAAACAATATTATAAGGTTTTCACGGGAAGCCTGTGCACCTGCAGCCATCCAGGCAGTGATATGACCCCCAGAAGGAGAGATTAGACCTCCCTCCCCCGTTTTACTGCAGCTGGTTCTGAAGGTCTGAGCCACCTCCTATCGCTGCTGCCCTGCTGAGCACTGCAGGAAAACTGGGGATGCGAGACAAATTCTGAAACAACACCTACTCCTTTCCCTGGATTATTAATTCTCGTCTTGTTTTCGGTGCCTCGGCCGCGCTGGCGATTTGGGCCATCGCCCGACGCCCGGCCCTGCCCGGGGAGAGGGTGACAGGGGGAAAGCCCCGGCAGGAACCGGGGAGGGATGCTCGGGGTCCTCTCAGCGCACACACCAGGCCGATCGTCCCTGAAGGCTATTTTATCGCTATTTACCCTGGCCCATCGCCTCCTCCCGGTATTTGCTAAGTCACGGACGGCGCGGCGCGGCCCGCGG
>VXBC01012174.1:1037237-1073350 GCA_013399945.1 Ploceus nigricollis | reverse complement strand
CGGGGACGGCCGCCCGCCGCCATCTTGGGCGGCCGAGGCGCCGGGTGCGTGTCCCGGCGTGCCGCGCGCGCCCGTCCCGGCGTGCACTGCGCGGCCGCCCGCCTGAGGGGCGGCCCGGGGACACCGGGAGAACCGGGAATAGCGGGTACTTTCCGGGGACACACCGGGAGTACCGGGCACAGCCCACAGGCCACGCAGGTCAGGCACACCGGGAAAACACCGGGCGCAGCAGCAGTGGCACCGGGCACGCCAACACCGGGCACGCCGGGTGTCACCGGGAAGACGAGGCACCGCGGGTACACCGCATCGCCCCTGGCCTCCCGCAGGCACCGGGCGCTGTAGTGCTTTCCGAGTGTCTCTTCCCAGGAATCCCTTCCCGGGACAGCTCTGGTTAGTGAGTGACCTTGTCCCGCAGATCTGGATTCACCAGAGTTGAGAGAAGCGTTCGGGTCTTTTGTGTCCATCCCCTCCGTGTGACGGGAGCTCTGGGGGCTCCCCTGTGCATCTCCCAGTGCCCCTCCACAGGGTCAGTATAGAAACACTCGCACTTTACACTAGGAACCGAATGTTCGCATTATCTACAAACCCCATTTAGTTAGATCTCAAAATGCCCTGTGTTTAGTATCTCAAAATGGTAGTTCCTGATGGTAAACTGAGGCACAGACCACTGCTGCTTTAACCCATGCGCTCACAAGAGGTGACACAGCAGAGCCTGGGCACTGCCTGTCCCAGCCCCTGTGTGGCCAGCACAGCCAGGCAGCTCTGTCCAGCGGAGTTCTCCCGTCCGTTTGTAGTTCTGAGTGCCCGTGCTCCACAGTGCTCCGGTGTCAGGGGCAGCAGGGCTTGCCCAGGAGCTCTGCACAGCCCAGCGTGGTGAGCGCTGCAGCCGCGCTGGCAGAGGCCCAGGCAGGGAACCTGCTGCTGGCCCGGAATGCCAGAGCCCTGCAGGCCAGGGACAGTGGCCACAGCCACCTCCAGCGCTGGCAGCACGGCAGCAATGCTGTGAGAGTGGGGCCACGCAGCTCTCTGAAATGCTGACCCAAGGGAAGAGGTAATTTCATGTGGAAAATTATCTAGGTAGTAAAAACTGAAAGAAACTTCAAGGGACACTGAAAACTTTGTAATCAAAAGCTGTAGAGTCCTATCTGTTACTCCTGTGCATAGCAGTGGAGATTACTAATGTAACAGTTACCTAATGGATCTCTGTGTTTGTACCCAGAGCACCTGAGGGTGCTGGTGTCAGCCCTGCCTGTGCTGGGCCTTGGCCCCTCGCTTGCTCTTGTTTATTTTATACGGCAGTAGACAAGACAGGGCTGTGCAAACCCCCTACACTACACAGGCACTCGTCAGGGTTATTTCATAGACAACATAAGAAACAGGGGACTGAAATTTAGGGGAAGACTTTCAAGTGGTTGCCCAAATTACCTTGGCTTTACTTCCATCTACTTGCGAAGCAGACAAAATTGTTTTGACAGCCTCAAAATTCTAATATTTCAAGCATTTTGGGGTGCGTATTCAAGTGATAATTAGCATCTACCCAAAAAATTAAATCTGGTTTGCAGGGGTTAATTAATTTTCCAGAGATTGTTAGGACATTGGTATTTTATTCTCCTTTTGCAGCTAGCCTTCCTTGTAATATCATTGCTTGATACTAGAGTGGAAAAGAAGTCCCAGCTGCCAGCACAGCTGAACAGTGAGGAGTCTCAGAGCCCATTTTTCTTGATCATTTCCTCGATTGCCACCATGTACCTTGATAATAGCAAACACGGACCCTGCGCCTCAGTGGGGACAGGCAGATCCAAATTGCACAGCTCCTTCTGATCTCAACCTCAGTTTTTCCCTCAGAATATTCCTAAAGGCAGTGTTTGCAGCTTGCACAGCTCTGCTGCAGTGTGAGCCAGGCTTCTTCAGGGGAATTTTTGCCATCTGGGGTGGCACACACAGCAATAGCTACTACAGCTGAGATTATGATTCCAAACGTTCCATCAGCCCTTGCCACACGCTTCCTGCTGAACACGGAAACTGGATTCATTGATAATTCATATGTTGCCTCTGAATGAAAGTTGTCATTAATATTCTACACATGTATATATTTGTGTAGCAAAGCACCTGCAGTGACTGTACCACTGCAGCCAACTCATGTACACGTTTCACGTCCGTCGCGGTGCCTGACCTACAAAAGATGTGAGCTGTTACAGCCACAGAGCTCTGGCAGAGAAAGAGTTGCATGAAAATGCCTCCACAGATTTGAACTGAAAGATCAGTGCAGTTTTAGGTCGGAACTGAACTCCAGTGACACAAATACTGTCATTACAAGGTGCCTAAGCACATACCAAAGGAAATTGACTTGTAGCTATGTCTTGCAATTCAATTTAATGAGTCAATGGGCATGTCTACCTGTGTCATTAACCCTGTCACTGGGATAAATCACAAGAAATGAGTATTTTTTTCTTCTTTTTGTTCACTAGTGAATAGTGACTTCTCTGTGGCTCAAGCAAGACTCTAGAACTGCAATTTTCCACTTTATTGTTCTTACAGATGCAAAAGTTTTAGAAATCCCACTCCCAGTACTCATGTGGCTTTTCCTCTCCATTATAAACATAAGGAAGAGAGCAATCTGCAAGTGTGTTCCACTCTACGTGGCATTCTCAATAGCATTAAAAAGAAGATAAATCCTGCCTCTGAGGTTCCTCTGTGGGGAACCTTGGCCCTTTGCAAAGTCTTCCCTTGCTGCAGTAAAATTTTTCACTGAAGTGAGCCCCTTTTCTAATTTAGTATGAAGGAAATGAAAATTTAATTTTCAGCAAGTGTTCCTGTTTTCCTGCTAAAAGTGGCCATGCCTGTTTTCGTTCCATTTTGTGTCTCACCTGGACTACTGATGGCATAGAGCTTATAAAGAGTTTGTGCTGCTTTTGATGATGATGTGTTTCTGTATCTCGATTCAATAGTCTGTGATAGTCCAATACTATTCTGATGATACTGCTGTCACATGGTTCCTTCTTTAAACTCACGTGTTAGTTCTTTTCCCAGAGCCAAAGGATGAAAGTCCAGGTACAAGTAGCATTTCAGCCACTTATCAGTTCTGTTTCCACTGGTGTCCCCTGCCAGGCCCTTATCCAAACCTGACTGCTCACCCTGGAGGTGCAGCGTTCCCTGGCAGCCGTGGGCCTGGCTCCCGTGCTAGTCCCGGGATATCTGCTGGTTCCTCCATGTTTTTCTGAGGTTGTAATTGGTGTCTGCTCGGCCTCACATTCACCTTCTCTGTCCTCATACAGTGAGTGGGATGTTAAAAATACCTTTTTTCTGGGAGACTGTGAAAGCAAGTGTTGCCTATAATAAACTTGTTAAAGTTTTTAACATAGGAGTTTTAATTGCAGGTATTTATTGTCAAACAAGAAGGTGTTTTCTGTTCCCAGAATTTTAAATTTTATGGGAATTATGTTATTCAAGGATAAATATGCTTACTTAAGAACTTTTATTCAATAGTTTTAGTGAATTATTTCTTATATCTTCAACATGTTTTTCAGGGTTATAGTGAAGGCCAGTAACATGCACATTCCAGTTAAAAGGATGGTAAAGTAGTGCGGAGATAATAAAGCATCCACCTTTTAATCTAATTGGGGCGTGCACTTTTGCCTGCAAAAGCTGCACATAGTTCTCATACTAATGGCTGCAGCTGAACATGCAGATCAGGTCATCATAGGCTCCTGTAGCTAACCAGGATAATTTGTGCATTAGTACCTGATTTGTGTAGAAAACTGCTGCAAAGATTCATGCAGGTATTTGGGATCGGTTGCTTCGCTCCTGGCTCTCCCAGATGTGCTGCACAGCTGCAGTTCAGCTGCAATTAGCTGTTTGATGGACTCTAGCACAAGCCGTGCTGTACCTCAGCATCCCTTGTCCACTCAACTTGCTCTTTAAGTTCTGCTTTTACGGCACAAATCGGTTGTTCATGATATTGTAAAACATTGGAGAAGTGTGGCCTGTGCTCCATGGGTGCTGCAGAATTCCAAACACAACTTTATGGGACAAATTATCTTCATTTAGCCAATCTGTGAATATTGGAGAAAGATGTTATTCATTAGGTGATTCTTTTATAGATGTGGGAAATGGGAAGATGGGACTGTAGCTGGGGCTGTGCCAAAGGAACGATTGCCTGCTCTCGTGTCACGTCGCGGTGACACAGCCCCTGTCGGTGCTCCGCAGGTGCGGCGGGGGCGGAGCCGGCCCGGCCCGAGATGCGGCGTGTCCCGCGGGGTGATGGACTTTGCTGCTGAAGTTACGCAGGTGCTGCACCGGAGATTTGCAACTACAGGCTGAGGTATGCAGGGAGCCCGGTCAGTACCTACGGGGAAGATGACTTTTAATCTTACGTGTCTTCTAAACAAAAGTATAATCCTGAGCAGAAATACTTCCTCATACAGCAAAATGAATGCTTTTTTCCTAACGTACAATCTGTTTAGCTGACAAGCCTGCACCAGCTTTAATAAACTGACAGTACATCCTCCCATTAAAAACAGCAATATTTTACAACAAATAGAGCTATTCAGAAAGGTAAATGCTGGTGCTTTATTTTTCACATTTTAGAATATTTGTTATTACCAGAAAATGAAAATTGTCTATTAGATTAGAAGCTCATGTTTCTCAGCAACATCAAGAATATTACTGGTCTAACTAGAGGGCTGAGATGTTGAAATAGATGTGTGCCGAGAGCCCCATCAACTTCTAAAGAACTACTCCAGGTTTCTTTCCAAAAGGACAGAATATTGCAGTTTCCCTACAAGGAGGAGGTAGGTGGCTCAAATGCTGTGTGATTCACGGCCATAAGAATGCACCACCACCAGCCCATGCCTGGATACTCACACACCCTGATCAAATTATATGTTTGACACATTCTTAAACTGAACCTTTCTGCAAGCAATTACACACGTTAGTGATGCTGTGATTCAGTGTGGTGCTGGCTGATGATGAAACACTGCAGGGCTGCTCCTCATGGCACATGGCACCAGGAAACAGGAACCTTAGCTTACCTTTTTACCACTGGCTTCCCTCTGGAGAACAGCTGTAATGAATATTTTCTTAAATGGTTGTGAAAGGACAACTTAGAGACATCCCCTGTTGCAGTAGATATTTTCTAGTAAATGTACTGAAATTTGTAGGTAGAAGAAAAAAACCTGAGATTTAAAACTTTTGTCAGACAGCAAAGACACAGACACAGTGTGGGACAGCGCTCGCTGTGGCTCTGGGGGCTGCAGCCGCTGCCTGGGGAAGTGCAGCTTCAGGAGCTCTAAAGGACAGAGGCAGTGAAAGGGTTTGTTCAGTGGTACATGAACAGGAACACTGCTGCAGTCAATCCCTTCTGGGTGCAACTGTAAGTACCAAGAGGGAGGGGAAGGGAAGGAAGAAGGAATATCTGTCCATTTTTGGAAAAGTTACAAATTCTTAACACTGATACACTGTGATATCCTGTGCTTTGTCCTCTCAGGAACTCCTCTTCTTTGGGGCAAATCATTTCATGTCTCTTGAATACTCGTTTAAAACATTTCCAATGCCGACATTATTCATTCATGTTTATGAAGTCTGTTTATATTCGTGCTTCAGTAAATGTCACCATAAAAGTAATATTATCAAGTATTGGAAAAGTCTTTTCCCAAACCAGTGGTGAAGCTCTTGTTGACTGTGATAGAATTAATCATCCAACTGGTCTGCAATGTTTATAGAGAACAGTGGATGTATCTCCACACTCTGCTGGCTGAAAAGCTCTCTCAGACATTTGGTGTACTTTTGTTATTTGTTCTAAGCATCATTTAGTGCCCTCTGTGACCTTATTATGTTTATTTATATATAATTAGAAAAAGATACATTTTAGGATGTGGCATTTTTGGCCAGGTTAAAAGGTGCACTTAATTAGAATTGCTTCAGAAAGGATCAATTGTTCCTGTCTCTCCACTGGATTTTCTGTATTCATTCCAAATAGGAAATTCTAAACAAATTTCATTAAACTAATGTGTATTACCTAAAAAATTGATAAAAGACTGAGTTCTGTGGTTTTAAGAGCTCTCTATGAAAAAGGGAATAGAACTTTACCTCAAGGTAAAAAATCAGCATCCAACCGTGACATGAGTTTTCAGGCAAGACTTCCACTGGTGCCAGTTAGAGCTGCACTGTAAGGAGATTATAGTTATGTAATAGAATGTTTTAGTGAATAGTTTCATAGTTCAATAAATTTTCTATGACTGGGAGAGACGTGGGGCAGAGTGGGCTCTGAACATGACAGGACAATGATTTTCACCGTGTTTACCCTTTATTTTACACCAATACTTCCTCTCAGTTAGCCAGAAGTGATACACAACTCTAACTAGGAACAAGATGTCAGACTTGAATTATAAAGATTACAGTTGTGAGGTTCAGTTTGTTCTCATTTTAATCCATGGTGATATCCTTGTTTAGAAATGGTGTTAATAAATAATGACAATCTGTATTTGGAATTGAGAAGGATTTCTAATCGAGAATGATTTACTAATTCTTAAAAACATAGGAATGAGCTCCTCTTTGCTTCATGTAGAGTCCCAGTAGATTTACATTTGGCCTGGAGAGTTTTCTCTGTCCCCGTTTTCAGGCTTCATTGCGTTATCTGTATTCACTCTTTTATCTCCTATGGCATCTTCTTCATTATTAAGCAGGGTCTGAGAAGGAGAGATTGGATTAGAACAATTTTGTCATCTTATGGCACAAGACAATACAAAGTATCTCGTAACATTTTTGACATACCGATAAAGCAGATTTTTTGATATGAACTCTATCTAACACTTCTGATCTGTACAGTCTTCCGATACGTTGTATTTGCAGAACTACTCTGTGATTTTTCAAAAACCTACCAACCAAGCAATTTTCCTCTTTTAAAGACTCGTGGAGGGGGATGTAACGCAGCCAGGGATGCTGACCTGTCCATAAAAACTGAGAACTGCATAAATAAGGAGCTTGAGTTTGCAAAGTTGTTTTTTCCCATAGGAACATTTCCTAGGATTCTTTTCTCTCTTAATTCTTTTTTAGAATTAATCAGCCTGATGGTACATAACACAGCTGAAAGAAATACCCTTTGTTTTCTTTTAAGTTGCCAATGTATATGGCATATACGACCATAATTTAAAAAAAAAATAAAAACCGACAAAAACAAAACCAAACCAGACAGTGTTGAGGAGGGTGACTGATTGACAATGTGGCAGAATAATGGAGTTAGGTAAGGCTGTTAGAAAGCAATTGAATTATGGTGAGACAGTAATAACTACAATGGGAGTCTGGACTGTAAAATTTTCAGCTGTAATACCTCAACAGGCAGTTCTGAAAAATTTGCCTTTGTGCCACCTGCACGTCTGTAGGAACAGGCATGTCCACTGCTGGTGAATGCCAGGGTAGGAGCTTGGTTCTGGAGCACTTGTGTGTGCAGTTCCCGTAGATCACAGAGCTTCTGTTACGGAAGTAGGAAGAAATTAGGCTAAGAGTTACTCTAGTGAGTTGAAAAGAAAAAGTAAATTATGAGGAATAAAAATGGACTTGTTTGGGAAAAACTACATCTCCTACCTTGTCTGTCTGCTCAGGAGACCTTCACCTTTTATTTTCAGGTGAGCAGAACTGGGCTCTGTTTGCCAGCAGGGCTTTCAGAAGCATTCTTTGAGTGCAGAGAGATACCTGTAGGCAATTTCAGCAACACAGCTTTTATTTTCACTTTCTTGACAGAAAAAGACCAAGCACTGAAAAAGGTGGTGATTGCATTTTAATAACCAAGAAATCGAGTAAGTTTCAAATGGCTAAGAACAAATTCTCTGGGGAAAATAATCCAAAAGCATTTCCACCTTCAGCTTGAGAGATCAGTCTTCAGAGTGTCTAACCTGCCAGGTTCTGGGTTCACCACTAGGTACTTTGTACAAACCACCTTTTTTAATTCAGGGTGGTTTTCCCACAAGGGAATCTTTCCATGCTCCGAGTTAATTATGTTTCTCTCCTCTCAAGTTTCTTTACTACCTAGAATTTTAAGCTAATGTAGTCTATTTTAGGTTTTTATAAGTGCTCAGTGCTATGATATCTATGTAGTCACCTAAAAACGATTTCTTAAAATCTGAATACAGGGAAGCAGAGGACAGCTAGGGATCATCCTAGTTCTCACAGGACATAGTATCTTTGGGCTGGCTAGAATAGTTGTTCTCAAGTAGTCCTGCTAGGCAAAATGTGTACATTTTAATGAGGTGAGTTAATCCCTATGTTCTAGGAACTGACTTTGATAGTATTAACTGTCATTACTTACAAAACTGTATGAATTAGAGTGCACAGAGCTATTCTGGGGCTGCCAGACCAGTTAAGGAAAAAGTGTTTTACAGGACACTAAAACTGAGTTGCTTACTAGCACTCAGCTCCAGTTGGGGTCAATATCAGCAGGGACTGCTGTACAGACAGAGGGCACATAATCTCCTAAGATAATGCCAGATGCTGAGGTTTTGCAATAAATCCCTTTCCCCACAACTTCCACCAGCTTTGCTTTTAGCTGGAAGTCTTCAAAGTCTGTTAGCAAACAGCAACAAGTGTTCTACTGACACCTAAGATGGGGAAAATAAAACACCAGCAGTGCTAAATGTCACACTTGGAAATGGCAATCGTACATGTTCAGCAGCCCATTACCCCCTGAATATTAAAAAATAATGTCGATCCTTGCTGGGGGGATGCATCACCAGTCAGAAAATGGAAAGCACTGAGCTCAGAGAGAGCAGAGCCCGCCGAACGTGTGGGCAGGAGCCTGTGCCAGTGAGCTGTTACCTGATAACTTTGTAATTCAAGCTGGGATACAGAGTCAGAGAGCACAAGGGAGCCTCTTGTAGCCCAGCATTTAGAGACCTGAAACTGAAAATCAACTAAAATTACTCAATTTTTTTTCTTTTTTTTAATATTAGCCATCCAGTGTTTATGTGAGCCCTGAGACATGAGGGAGAACAAAGTGGAGCTAAGCATGGCTGTAAAGCCAGAATGGACAAGGGAGGTCAGATAAGCAAGCAGGAACCTTTCTGGTGTCAGCCTTGAACAGTGAGGGCTCTGTAGTCCGTCAGTGGCAGGCCACTGTCCCTGGGAGCAGGGACCAACACTACATGGAAGGTGCTGGAAATGCAGGGAGGTCAGCAGACGCACTAAGAGCCAGGTGCATGGCAATGCCTTTTGTTCCCATGTCCCAAGGGAGCATTGGAGTGACCTGAGAGACAACTGCAGTGGTGGCTGCAGAGGGTAGTGATGCTGCTCTGTGGGAAGAGGCTTCTGGAGGACAGGGAAGTTCCTTCAGTGGCTGATGGTGGTTGTGGTTTATCATGTCTGTTCCTGACTCACCCATAAATTTGTGTGAAGATTGTCAGTAATTTGATTGATAGGGGCTTACCAGGTAAAGGACAGTAAAGGCTGCTCAGGGGTAGTCAGAGATGATGCTCAAGCTGGTGAGGGCACCCTAAAAAGCAGTAAGAGTTTCCAAAATCTTCTCCAGCATGGATGCAGAAAAATCAGTTGTCCAGCTGAAAAAAGGCTAAAAATAATGTGAAGACAGCAACTTGATTAGTTTAACATTCATGCTTGCCTTAATATCTAAAATGCTTTCTTCTACCTTCTATAAGCTTATGGAAAGACCCCCCTGAGTTCACTTGGAGCAGGTCCTTCAAGGTGCAAATGAATCTTTGGTTTAAAGAAGGAAGTAACACCAGTGAATACAGCCGGCTCCAACCAGTGGTCGCGTTTCTGTGCAAAGATTTGATTAGTGAAGTACATTCTTTTCAGATGATTTGTAACGGATGTAAGAGCTTGACATTAGCTGCTTACTGTATCCCCAGATCAGCTTAAAACCACTGTGGAACCTCTTTATGGTACATTGGAAATGGAGAAGAAAATGTGAGGACTTGTAGTAAATCCTTTGAGATGTTGTAGTAAAATTAATTTTCATGGAATTTGGGTTGTTTCACTGAGTGACACAAACAGCACTCTACATTTTTACTGGTTTATTTTTGTGCACTTCAGTCTTCATTTTCAATTGTCCTGCTTCTTGTGGAGTAATTTACATATATGCAAAATGAATGTAAAAAAAATTAAATCAAAATTGTGTCCTTTTTCACTATGATTCTGCTAGTGCTAATAATAGAACAGGGTGCAAGGCAAGTGGACAATCTTGCCTTCAGGCATCAGTCTGATTTCACCACATTTTTGTCCAGTTCGTTGTTTTGATGTTATTCTTAATTTATCAGTATTTTTACTAATTAGAAAAATACTCAACAAACTGCACCATTCAAAAAATTGTTGTGCAACTCAACAGCTAATACACATTTTAATCTGGAGTGTTGAGAATGATGGTGAGAAGCAAGACAGGATGGGGGGGTAGGGATATTGGAATAATTCAAAGAAATTGGAGAGAAGACAAGTAGTTCATTTTATTCCCATTTATCAATTAAAGCAGGATTCTGTGTTTATCCATCGTGGCAGACAGAGGGAGGGAAAGACAGGAGGGTGTCATGAGTTGGGTGTTTGGCTGTGAGCACACCAGTTGTGATGGGAGAGGTGAACGCAGCAGAAGAGAGAAGCTGCTGTTGGTACTCACAATCAAAGAATGTCTGAGCAGGGCAGTGATCGGCTCGGCAGAGAGTCTGTAGCCCCCATAGCAGCCAGGTGGCCAGTTCCCCACTCAGTCTGCCAAGTGAGTGGATCGTGAGCTCGGAGCCAGACAGGGTGCCAGGTGGCCAGATCCATCACTCAGCATCCAATTAACAGTGACACTGGTTTGGAGCCAAGCGAGAAGGCGGCTCTGCGACGGGGACAGGGAGCATCACCACACCACCAGTCCAGCCCCTAGGGCAGCTCCTGCTCCTTTCCATTCC
This sequence comes from Ploceus nigricollis, assembly GCA_013399945.1. NCBI lineage: Eukaryota > Metazoa > Chordata > Aves > Passeriformes > Ploceidae > Ploceus > Ploceus nigricollis. The sequence continues at coordinate 1,062,458 of VXBC01012174.1, read as the reverse complement.
TCTAGAAAGCTTGGGCTTCTCGAGACTTTGCTTTGAGTGGTTTTGGTTGGTTGGTTTTGGGGTGGTTTTTAAGCAGTAAAGTTGTCTAAATCTTTTGGATGTCTTAGTGTTACTCTTTTCTAGCACTTTCTCCATGGCTCAGAGCAGAGCTGTGCTGTGCTGTGGGCAGTGAGTCTATCCACACAAGAGAGGAGCTACCCAGGTCATTTAACTTCCAGACTGCCTTGGAGTACTGATCCAATTTAGGCAATGTTAGCCCGTGTCTGGTACTGGGATTGTGGCACAGGTAGAACACGCCTGATTATACCTGAATTGCTTGGCAAGAAATAATGCTCCACTTAGTTCTCCTCAAGAATTTTAGAAATAAGGACAGTTTTCAAATTCTGCTTTTCACACTGATTCAACATTCAATAAAGGCAATTGCCCTTTAAAGGTTTTTTCACCTCAGTGGATTATGCAAGATGCTCTTCATTATTTACACATTATTTGATGAGTCTGCTTTTCCCACTCTTTACATCTGTCACAAGTTTTCCATAGCTTTAAATGGAAGTATAAAATTCAAAGTTTATTGTGATTATGTGGGCATAATAATGGATTTTCTGAGAAAGCTTTGAAAGATAATCAGGATTTGGGAGATGGAATGGCCCAGTGAGGTTATTGTTCGAATGATGTTGTTTGTCCATACTAGTGGCTCTCTGGAGGCAGTGCAGGTGGTCTTTTCTCAAGCCTTACTGGTCTGCCATAGGAGCAAAGCCAAAAATTTTTGAAGTCTTTTCCACTCCCTAGAAACCACATTGAGACATGTAAGTAGAGAAAATCTGTAAGTTTTATTTGTATATTGTGAATACATAGAGATCTTCCATTTGTAGCATCCTGCATAAGTACTAGGGTATTAAAAAAATAAAAGTAAGGGGAGTATTTTAAAATTTATCTCTCTTTAGGCTTCTCATAGGCTGAAAATAGCATTCCACCTTTAGACTGGCAGTTAGGGCAAGATAAACATTTCAGAATCAGGCAAATAGACTGGCTGAAAGTGAGATAATAGTTTATAGGAATGGAGCTATTTATAGCCTGCAGGACGCAGTGGTTCAGCAACAGCCCCATGACTCATGGTCAGCCCAGGGAAGGTGCTCTCAGGGGAGAGGCCTGGCCAACATCTCAGAGCTGTCGCTGCAGTTGCACACGTGACAAACTGACAGAACGATGGCAGGGGCTTGTGATTCTACCTGGGCAGCTACAAATAGTGACATTTAAAACTCACTGGCCAGGTATCAGATAGGTCACATCTCACTGATTTGCTATATATCAGTACAAGGATATGCATATGAGACAATCAGCTACATCAAGCGGAGTGTTTAAAAGAGAGGGTGGCGTCTCCTTTGGCAGATGGAATACAAAACACCAGTGCTTGTTTCAAGTTCTCAAATACTCTATTTATTAAATCATGTAATACTTCTCTGTGTTAGACTTCTCAGTGATGAGACAGGAATAGCAGTTTTGATCCATAACTCCTTAAAGCCAACGAAATATCCCAGCATTTTTGGATGAAGGGGACAGTAACTGATGTACTGTGATCCTGACTTGACTCAGAGTGGCCCTGTGACCTTGTGTTAGCCTCTCTCACCAGTTTCCATGGCAAAACGGAGCTAACAGTGCTCAATTATCCACTTTATCTACTAAATAGGGTTAAGGCTGGGGACGTTACGACCATTTAATTACTCTTTGTAATGAGCTCTGAAGAGAAGCGACTAAGAGTCGGTGGTGGTGGAGTAAATCTCACAGCTGTGGATAAACTGTGTGGGTAGCGTGGGAGGCCCGGGCAGCAGCAGATGCCGGTGCTGCCCGTCCCCGCGGGCTTTGCGGTGCCAGCACGCCCTGCGAGGCCCCGCGGTGCCGGTCCCAGCGCAGCCGGCAGAGCGGGGCTGCCGGCGGCTCCCAGCGCCGCCTCCCGCGGAACGCCGCGCTCTGGCCATCCCCGGCGCGATGCCGAGCGCCTTGCATCATCCGCCCGCCTCCCCCTCTCTCCGCCACAGCTGCGATAGTCACAATTATGCTGGGAGGAGTGTGTCCGTGGCATTTCTGCCCGTTGGATCCCTCGCAGGCCATCCCACGGAGGTGGGGTTTCTGCCGTGCTTACGTGTTTGTATTTTAAATCAGGCTCTCCTTGTGTAGCTGCCCTGCGGCCAGCGTGCCCCTCTGTGGCCTGCGCACACAGGGCTGCGGAGCGAGGCGACTTGTGGCTCCTCAGCCATCCGACCCCAGAGCGCCCCTGCTCGCCCCGGTGCTCACCTGCCCCCTCCTCGGCTCACCGGCCCTTCGCACGGGAGGGAGGGAGAGGTTCTCGAGGGAACTTGAGAGAGAAAAGGAACTCGGAGAGAGAAAAGGCTATATGAGACCAAGTTTTTGGTTATCAGTGGCGGGACAGGTGCCCAGTAGCGGGCACGGTAATCTCCAACTGACCCTGCTCGCCGCCGTCCCCTGCCCACAGAGGAGCCCCACGGTGTGCACCAGCTCTGCCTTTACTGGGGCCTTCTCACACATCTACACCAGCAACCCAAGCATGTCTGTAATCTCTGGCCAGTACACAGTGAACCCACTGAGCAATTTTAGTCCCTGAAAATGATTTATTTTGAAAAACAACTTAAAACAAGAAGCTTTTGTTGGTGGCTAGGTTCAGAAATGCTTTATTGTCTTGTTTTGACTTTAAATGTTTGTGAAATATAAAGAAATGATTACTCTGTGCCTCTTTCTTGTATTCTAACGTGATTGCTTTTAGAATACCGCCATCATTTTGGACCAGCAAAATGGTGTTTTCGTGTCAATTTCTAAGGGCAGGAACTAATGTAGTCATATTGATGAAGGCAGTGCCCAGTCAGAGAGAAAAGATAGAGAAATTAATGGGCAGCTCCAAATATTTCAAAACTGAAAGTTCTAGGTAGGGCCTTCTCCAGATAATGTTTTTGCATTTTAATTAATTCTTCAACCTCTATTGGTGTTTTTTACCAGCATCATCAGGCTTTACAGTATTTACATTTGAGGTTTTTTTTCCCAGAATGTTGGAGAACAACATATGAAAGAATGAAACCCAAAGTATATTCTCTTCAAAGATATTATCACTTTGTCATTAATGTAATATGGGGCTTGTTTATCAATGACCTCACATTCTTAGATGTGAGTTCTCAGCAAGCTGAGAACCTGCTGAAGGACCAGACAATTGGAATGACTGTCTATAATTGAGCTGCCACCAAGTCAGCTGCCATCCCAGGGATCATGGAATCCTGTTCCTATGTCTATGACACCACAGAGTTTTGTGGGGAGTTTTACCACAAGAGGATGAGAGTCTTCTCCAGATTCAAATAACCTTTCTCTCCTGGCCCTCCCTTCTCCGGTGATCCCAAATTGTGCTGTGGGCAGGCCCTTGGATAGGCAATAGCGAGGATTTTGCAAGACATATGAAGGGTAAAACTCTTTGCTTTGATTGCAGGTTGCTTTCACTACAGCACTGCTAGATTTATGCTAATTTCAGTGTATACTAGATGTTAACCTCAGTGTATTTCTAATTTCAACTTCCATTGCTCCAGTCCCTCTGTTGCCCCCCCTTGACACCCACATACCCACTACCTGACAGCCACGCCTGGCAGTGTGCTCAGGAAGAGCTGATGAAACACAGAGAGCCCCTGCCAGACACCATGAACAGTGTTGCCCCAAGGAAACAAAAATTGCCTATTTCACACCCATGTGCTGTGCAGATTAGGATATGGCTTCAGGTATTTGAATGCTTTAAGCCTGACTGTAAGATTTTTTTTACTCCCATAATAATGAAGTGGAACTAAATGCTCTGTTTTCCAATATGCCACAAGGCTGATTAAATAGGAGGCTGGGAAAGGGGATGAAGAGTCAACATTTAGCTTTGGGTATTCTTTTGTTTGTTATTTTGGAACAGTAGGTTGGAGATTACTAAGCTTGAAATGAATATAAATAGTTTCCTGATTTAAAAAAAAAAGAAAGAGAAAAGCAGAAGAGTACTTAATTTAAACCTTGCCCTGAGGAGCTGGCAGCTCAAAGCCAACACGTGGACTTGTGTAGCGGCACTGTGAAGAGTAATTCCAAACCAAAAGGAAATTAAACTCATCTAGTTGGATTTCCTTTAGTGTTCCCCCAGCCCAACTGTCTGTAGAGCTGTTACCAACATATTTGCACTGGGAATTAGGATGCTGTTATTTGCAACAGCAGTTATTTGTAACAGCTCTGCTCCACTGCAGAATGCCTTCTTGGCACCAAATTATTTCTGCAGCAGTCCTGGAATGGCAACAATCCTCATAATTTTAATAGTTCTTATCATCTGGGAAATACCAGTCCATTTTTGGGGTCCTGGATTTGCTTATAGCATTAAGATTAGTTAATAAATATAGTAACAGTGATATCACTGTTACCTGTAAGACTTGCATGGGCAGGAAGCTTCACTATCTGACAGCTGGGTAGAACAAGGAAGGAAGGGCCAGATAGGGCATTAGGGCAAGTGAAGAATGGAACAGCAGCCTCCTCCTTCCCAGCTCCCACAGTGTGACCTCCAGACAAGCTCTTCCCATTCATCCTAGCACTTGGTTTTCCTGAAGAAATCTGGCAAAGGATCAGGCAATGCATAATGGAAAGGCTGCTGCACGCTGCAAGTGACAAACCCCACAGCGTTTGGCATTCATTTCTGTTGCATTTGGAGACGTGGACTGGGTAATCCAATATGTCTTTTGTGTCTTATCTGGTGTTGTTTGCAGCAGGCCTGTTTAGTGAGCGTGTCACCTTTAGGCATTAGTGATGAACAACATCTGAAAATGGAACCCTAACAGGCTGCTGCTTAAGCAGCACAAGAGCACAGCTGGTGCTCCCAGCCAGCCTGGGCTCCGTGGCCAGCGCTGCCCGCCAAGCCGTGCTGACCCGGGGGCCGTCCACTAACTGTCCTTAAGCCAAGAGTAGGAACTTATGGTAGAACACAATGAAGCAGTTTGGAAGTATCAGTGGAAATTAATACACCTTTATTTATCCCAGTCTTCTTATTTACAGGTCTGTGCAGGCATAAATAACATATCAATGCATTTGCTTACTTCATTGCACCTGCTAATTACTAGGTTCAAAATATCACTGTCTCTGCCTAGTGCATCAGGAATTGTAGAGGGGTTTTGGACTCACTAATAAATACAGATTTTATTATCTATTGAGAACAGGGCCGAAAGAGGACTTAGCAAAAAAGGCCCTGTGGATGGTGTTTTTATTACTGTCCTTTAGTGAATATCATCCAAAAGGATTTCAGCACTATACTTTGCCATCTATTCTAAGCAGAATACAAAATTATATATAAATATATATACACTTAAATGTACTTTTGCAGCACTTTGGGGAAGATGGGGCTAACTCTGACCCAATTTTTCACTGAAGTGATTAGTGGTTTGATGTGCCTCAAACTGAAATCCATTAAAAGGTGCTGCTGTGCTAAAGCTTCATCTCTGGTGATCAAGTTTCTTTGAGGAGTCTGCAGTTACCCACTCAAAAATAGACTCACTAACAGTCACTAAGTAATTTTTGAATATTTAGGTCACTTTTCATTTCTAGTTTTCAGCTTTGGAGGCAGAACCTGGTACAGGTAGTTACTACTCTGAACTCTGCTGTTCCCACTTAAGTAAGGGGGAATTTCACCATTAACTTCAGTAGCCAGGACTTCTAGGTCTGTTCAAATTTAAATGTACGAAAATTTCAGCATTGCTGCCATCACAGTTCCATGTTTCAGGATGGTGAATCACTTGCTTCTGTTCCAATTCAATCCTTTTGGTTAGTTAGGAGTTCCTTTGACTGAAAAGGCCATGTCAATGTAAGCCCAAAAAGGTTGAGTGGTTTGGTATACTTCTTTCCCTTCCTTTTATGTGATTTCAGCCATACCTGGATTTGGGGATTTGCTGAGCTTCAACAATCCCATTATAACCAGAGCAATGCAATTTGTCTGTAGACAAGCTCTTAATGTCATTTACAGTGATTATATCTGTGTTAAAATTACAGTATTGGTTCAGAGCAATGTCATTATTTTAAATAATTATTTTAAATAATTGTAAAACAAATCAGTCATCCTTTTTTGAAAAAAAACCTCAAATGACTTTTTTTTGAATACTTCTCTTAGGAGGAGGCCTGTTCCTGTTCTCTCTCAGCGACTGTCAGGTGCAGCCAGCCGTGGCTCACAGCAGTGTCATGACAATACTGAGCACGTCGGGCTCAGCAGAGGTGGCATCGACTGCTCGGAGCTGCTCTGAGGGGTTTCCTGGCTGCTGAGGCTTTCCTGCAGCACAAGGAGCATTGAGCGTAGAGTTGGATTGTTTATTATCAGTATTGCTTTTATTACTATTCTTTTCTGGATTTTCCATGTTCATTTTACACTCTTTGCCTTCTCCAAGGATGGATTCTCCATTACCTTGTACTTGTTCCCTGATGTTATGCTTGTTCTGGCAGGTTGTGCTCACACCCTACAGTCACTTGGCCAGAACATCTTTTCTAACCCTTTGGAGAAATGGCTCTTCTGGCTTTAACCCTACAAAGAAGAACATGAGATTATCTTAACTTGGTACTTCGTTATTTGATACTTGAAGATTTTAGGAGAAAAATAATAAAAGGTTCCCTTTCTCCTCTCCTAACTGGGTATCATGACGGCTCCTGTTTTGAATGTTTTGTGTCACTGGGACTCTGGACAGTTTAAACAGAGAGAACCAGACATGGAAATGAAGCTCTCAAGGTGTCTGTCTGTGCTTGAGGCAGCTGACTCTGGAACGCTTTGCCGGGCTGTCCATGTGAGGGAGACAGGGAGCCGGGCCAGGGTGGGCTCTTTATCCCGGGACACCGCGGCCAGGGCTGGCCCGGGAGCGCCGGGCAGGAGCCGCGCTCTGCGCGCCGCTTCTGCCTGGGAATCACTGAATGGCTCAGGACACGAGTGTACTGCCAGGAGACGAGTGGAACTGAGAACACACAGGCTGCTATCAGCGTCATAAATGAGTCACCAAAAGAGAGAAAAGAACCCTTATTAAATCAGGCACTTCTTACACTATCAACTTGTCACAAGTGTGAGACCTAAGCAAATGCTTTCAAGCATCTAAAGAGATGATCCCTCTGCAGTGCACTCGGTTTCATCCTGATGATGTTTAAAGACATCATTTCATGTCTCTAAACATTTTCTAATGCCAAACAAATGCCGTTTGCGTTTATGTGCTCAGACTAACAGTGACATCCAGTGGCTGAGCGACCCAACCACGGGAACAATCGCTGCGAATGGAGCGGCCGAAGGGATCAGTCATGGTGACTTAGATCACATGGACTGTAGAGTGAATATGTAATATGCCATTCTCAAGACTTGTGTGACAGCCAAACCCATTCCACCTTCCCACTTGTTCTCTTGGGAAGAGCTGCAGTGTCTACAAGAGGGATTGTTGTGAGTTCTCCTGTGGTGGTGGTGGCTTTAGGCATAGATTGACTCCTCGTTTAAAAACCTCCTTTTATGTCTGTAAACAAGTCTCGCTGAGTTTGTAAGCACTTCAGGCATGAGCAAAGCTGATGGCTGTTCTGAGAGCTGCCTGGGCACTGGGGAACAAGCAGGGCTGCAGCAGCAGCACTTATCTAAGATGTAGAATATTGTTTCATGTGCTCCTGAGTCCTCCAAAGCCTTTAGAAGGAAAAAAAAAAAAAAAAAACAAAACAGAAAAGGTGGCTAGAACTGGTAATGCAGTGTCATAAACAGTGCTGGGGTTTCTGTGTGCCCCCTAAAGCATCTGATCAGAGTATGTGAATGCAGATCAGAACGTTTGTTTATTCCTGAGATGTCATTTGTTACTGGCCTTGGTCCCACGGAGAGCCCCTGGAGCCACCATTGCTCAGTCAGACCCCTGGGCTGTGGGCATGTCACAGGTGGAGGATCATCCACTGCTCTTTGGGGTGGCTGCTGCACCCCTCCTGTGGCAAACTGCAGCCGTCTTCCTCTCTTACTGCTCAGCTTCCAGAGAGACGTTTGTGTTTTGTTTGTGGTCTGACAGTTAACAGAGATCTTAATGACATACAATTCATAGAGCTTTAGGATGGTAATTACAACAGCAATGCCACATTCCAGGAACAAACTCGGGTATTTCAGAGAAAACTCACACAAAACCAAGAACAGCTCCCAGAAGTCTTCTGACATTAAGCATAGAAATAGCTTGGTAGAATAAATGATTGCTTCCAGCATGAACAGAACTAATTTTAGACAGGAATCCCTAATGTGCCTGTCAGTGCTTCCAAATGAATGATTAAAGATAAAAATAGATTTATCATGTTTTTGCTTGCATAGGGCCTCAGATCTGTGAGCAATACGGAATCACCTGCTGCAAACACCCATGTGAGCCTGCTCTAATGTACTGTGGAAATGATTCCACAGTGTCCATTGAGCACAGCTAATTTCATTGTCACAACTGGAGATGTCCGGGTTGCAGTAACAAGAAGTGCTTGGTAAATTTGTTTTGTCTTTGCTGTTTCCTGATTAACGTAAAAGTGCCAGTGCTATGAGGTGTGTTCTGCACTATGCTTCATTTTCTTCTAAGAGCCTGCCAGTGAACTACACACACAATCAGAAATGTGCTTTGTAAGGCTGACCTGAATGTAGATGTTGTCTTTTTTGTTGGTTTCCCCTCAAAGTTTTGGTTTTATCGATTTGTTTTTATTGACCGTATAATTGAATTTGCATAACAGTCTCCATTTAGCAAACATTTTTCTTTTAAAATAATTCCACTTGCCTCTGTCTTCTGGCCAAATTTCTAACAAATATATCAGAAATATATGTTAAAATATTCATAGTACCAGTAATACAGAGATATTGCCACAATATCACTGGATGCCTTAAACACATGCATTTACAAATACTGTCTGTGTCACAGGGGTGCAGTGTGGCTGTGGCAGTTCCTTCCCGAGCATCCACAAGCATTGGCAAAGCATCCATTCCCAAAATACCTGATGAGAAGACGCCTTCATCACACCTGCTCAAAGGTCCAAGGATTTCACTCTTTTTGTAGGCACATGATTTATCAGAAGAATTAATAGATCTTGTATTTAAGTGCTTAATTCCCAACTAAAGAGTAAAGCCAGAAAAAATGAGTTCATTATTTGTCATGGATACAGAGTACATTTGCTTTTACTATGTAGAGTAATACATTTATAGTAAGACTTTATTCTTCAAGGTTCACGGGTCAAGATTAATCAGTTGTGACCTTGGCACACAGCTCATCTCTTCATGAAGCAAAAGCTGAGCAAGGGAATCTGAAACAAGGATCCATACATTTATATAGAGCTGAGTCTGACTGAATGGTTGAAATGTAATTGAACAGCAAAAATAACATTCCTTTGCAGAGGGAGAATTAAAGACCTTTGGAAAAAGAGAAGTGAAATACGAGTAATTTTTCAGTGAAGCGACATTATGAATTAATCTCTAACATGGCTGAGGTTGATGGTTATAGTTCCTTCCCTAGTATAATCCTTTCCTCAGAGTAGTTCTCCATGCTTAAAATATTCAGAGAGAAAGATACAAACATCAACATTTTAAATGCCAGGTGCTTTATTGACAGAGTGTTTGCTGTTTGCTGCCAAACAAAATTCACGTTTGTTTCTGCTTGGCATCTTTACTCACAGGAACTTTTAATTTTTTATCTACTTCATCCATTCTGTAGTAGCAAACTAGACTATAAGTGTGTAATAGGCTGCTGCAGTCACCCTGGCAGTTCCATCCACAAGCAATGCTGCCTACACAGCCAGGACCAGGTTCCCTGTATCCGAACTCTGTTGGGACACTGGGAGAGCAAAACTCCCGCCTCAGCTGTCTGAGTTCACAGATCTCAGTGTGTGCATGATGGGGAACAGCTTTGGTTTATATGCTGACAGGGACTTTTCAGTGATTTTTTTATCTAAATAAACTCTCCTTTTTTGCATTTTCTTTCTTTTTTATACCCGTCAGAGCATCCTAGACCTCTGCCCCACTTTGGCAGTATGGTTTCCCTTGATAAGGGGAATTCCTCACACACTGTTTTTTGGCTGGTTTAAGATTATTTTGTGTTTCTTGTCAGGCTTAGCACATGAGACAGTCTTGTGTGTTTGTATGATTTTTATTTGTTCCTCTGAAAGCAAAAGGCTTTTCTATTTCCATGCATAATGCTGGCCTGAAAGCCCCTGTGCTGCTCAGGATCTGGCTGCACTGCTCTGTTCACACTGTGGTACTCAGCTCTCTTCACAATCCTTTTCAAATTGTCCACTCTACAGTTTAGCAGACCTTCACCTATTTCCACAGATGTAGAAGCAATTCCTAAAAGGAGTATTTTTGCTTAGTGGTGTAGTTTTCTCTGGCCTGCTCTAGTCTACACATTATCCACTAAGTTTACACATGTTTACATAGAAAATGCACAACTACCACCATCAAGAGGAATTATTTTGAGCCACAACTTTCCTCCTATTTCCTTCTGGTTTTATGAGCTTCCCTGCCAAGATTAATCAATATGTAAACCTCTGCATGTTTGTAGCTGGTGTCATCTTTGTACATTAAAAGTTGTATTTCATAGCTTCCAGGTCTCACAATTTCATCACAGCTTCCATGATACTCACCTTTTCATTCACTCCTGCAGGCATGAGTTTTGCTACTTTAAATATTCTATTCATTTTTGCAGTTGTTGACAGGAACTTGCAAATCTGACCCTGCAGGCTTGAAGATTATTAGGGACATTGCAAAGCACAGAAGCTTAAGATGAGGAACTACTTTAAAGCTTGGCTCGAGAAAGTCCTCATCCTGATTCATGGCTTTGGAATTGCAGAACTCTATCTAAGCTCCTGTTCATCCTCTCTAATATTGTGGATTGATGTTCCAGCCAGAGGAAGGACTTGGGAGCCAGCCTGTTGGTGTTGTGGCTCTGGGGCAGCCCAGGAGCAGCACCTGCACCCTGGCCACCAACCTGGGGCAGCCAGGGCACGGGACAGCACTGGCACAGCCAGGGACAGGCACCAGCAAGAGGAGTCAGAAACGTGGTCACACCTGCTTCAGCTGCCACTCCCTGTGCCCAGCACAGGGCTCCACAGCACGGGCTCTGTCCTGACACTGGTGAGTATGGTTTGAACCTGACCTAGGACTTTTACTGCCTTTTCATAAATCCACTGAATCGTTTATGTTTGTATTAATGTTTATAATCTTGTTTTTGAAAAAGGAACGCTGACCTTTGGCTGATGTCATTTGCCAGACTTCCTCCAAGCGATGCCATCAAGAATTACAGGGATAATGAGGTGGAACAATTTATTAATCTGTCATCCCTGAGCAAATGGGCTGCATTTGTTTTGGAGCCTTAAGGTAGTGGTCATGGGTTAACCAGCTTGTAAAATCCCTTAGGCATTTCTTTCCAGGTAGGGATAAACTGGGATCTCACTGACTTACCATATAGTAGAGAAAATAATGGGTGAAATCTATAATTAGCACCAAAACTTCTTGGATTTTCACTGGGTCAGGAATTCACTGATGGCTTCACTGCTGCAATTCTTTGCACCCAGAGAGCTCTGGAGAGGCTTTAGCAGAACTCCCGCCAGCACCATAGCCTGCAAGAGCTCAATTGACAGATTTGCTCACGGAAATACTCAGCGGTTGATCTGCATTCTCTTCCCCATGCGAGGGCAGAGCTGAGAGCCCTGCCTCGTCCCTGGCCTTTCCCGGGCTTCTCCCGAGAGCCGCTCCCCTGCCGGTGTCCGTTCGGCAGGACTGTTCTTCCCTGCTCTGCCCCTGAGGAGGGTCCGAGGCAGCAGCTCCTTTGCCAAGGCCCAGGTACAGCCCAAGGCACAGCCAGGGCTGTGGTGATGCCACGTTGCTGGAGCTTGGTGACTTTGGCCAGATATAGCATGGGCTATTCTCCAAGTTTTGGGAATGATGAAGCTGCAGTTCCTCAGTTAACCATTCCTAGACACCTGAGCACAGGTGGACTTTCATAGACATTAGTCAGCTTTATCATGGCTGGGGTAGGCAAGAATTGTAGTCCATAAAACAAATAATTGGATACTCAAGTTAAAATTTGATTCATCACATTGTTTTCCTCTCTTGTTCTAATTTGAATCATATCAAAAGTGACTGATGTAACAGATTTTCAGGTTCAACCTCTAGGTACAAAATGTCTGATAACATTAGTCAGGGCAAGCAGATTGATCAAATCCTTAGGCAAGGGCTGGAATATCAGATTCCAGAATCCTTGGATGCATTTAAACATCCAATTCAAATAAATGCAGCTTACAAGAAGAGGTCTACCTATCACGTTTAGGGCAAAGAGAAGGTCTAAGTTGGGATATTGCTGACACCACTGCTGTACTACGATTAAAATATGGCTTTTGATTAGTAAACAGATGGATTTTGATCTGCATCATGAGCCTGAATGAATTTGTTGCCAGTTCTTGAAGCGATTTGTGTTCTTGGAATCAAACTACCAAACAGTAACAGATGTGAATACACTGAGCTGTCAAGAGCTTAATGAAGTAAAACCGAGATCACTACCCAGTTTCAGAGAAGGGTTAAGGGGATCCCTTTTGAAAGCTAATTATTTAGGACAGCACACCTGTCATTAGGCAGCAGAAGATACTAAAAATTAACCATTATCTTGCATGAGTTCTCACTCTGCCACATGTGGTTGAAATGATGGACAGAGTTGTAGCTCAAAATTAATTGAGCTTTCAAATTGGGAGAAAGCAGGAAAAAAAAATTATCAAGGGTTATTAAAACCAGTTGAAATCACTTGCACAGCACACTTTCCAGTAGTATAAACCATTTCCTTTCTATTCTTAATAGCGTAAACGCAATTTGGTACACAGAACACGGACAGTTAAATCCAGCAGACGTGCAGCAGACGAGACATCTGCTTTCAGCATGGTGTGGGAATAGAGAGCAGAGCCTGGCCACGCAGGGAGGCGATGCAGGAAGACCCAGGTTTGGGGTGCTCAGGGCTCTGGGCAGGTCTCTGTGTGGGGAATCTGGAGGAGTGACAGCCCCGTGCCTGCCTGCTCGGAGGCTGCGGGCAGGCCGTGGGCTCGGACCTGGCAGAGGCTGCCCTTGGAGAGGGCCCAGCCTCGTTCAGCCCAGGGCTGCTCGGGGTGACCCGTGACGCCGCGAGCAGAGGTGGCTCTGTGCGCAGAGGTTCAATCAGTGAGTGAGGCGGGCGCTCCGCTCGGGGTTACATCCCACCCCACCGCCGGCCGCGCTCGCAGGACCCAGCTCATCGCGCCCCGTGAAGGCAGCAGCTGCTGCTCTCCCTGACGCACAGATGTGCATGCGGAGGCGCTGTTAGAGCTGTGAAGATGCCGTCTATCACTTTTTGTCCCAAGTGGAATGGGAAAAAGCTCACCCTTGGGGTCAGGCCTGCAGAATTGCCCAGAGACCCCCTGAATCCCGCAGCTCACCAGCTGCTGGCTGCAGCCTCCCCTCCTCTCCCTCCATTCGATGTGGGAGCACCAGCCAGCCTGGCCAGGGGAAATCACCTTCCAGCAAGGGACACTGACATCTGCACTGCTTATCTGATCTTTCAAGTGTGAAGAATTTTGGTTAATCACCAATCTTCATTAGTTTTGTTGCTGTTGTAAAAGTAACTGTGGTGAGTAATGCACATCTGCAGGATTAAAATCGCCAAGTACTTTCCCAGGAGCAGTGTTTCCATCCTTGTGGAGGCTTGTGGCCGAGGCAGTATGTGTCTAGGGATGGGAGAGCTCTGATGGCAGTGGTGGTTCTTTGCAGGTTGCTATATGCAAGTAGTTTCACTCATGCAACTCGTGCTATTAAAATCACTCACCTGGTACTGGCAGGCAGAGGGGCTCGAAAACCCAGGCATGGAAAGGAGACACGCCAGCTTTGCATTGGAAGTGCAGAAAGGAGGGAGAAGTCTTTGTTACTCTCCATTTTTGTGGTACAGAGGATGTACAGTGCTGACCCTGGGGCTCCTCTGCAGAAAAGCAAATTTATAATTCTTAGGAGATTGCTGCATTTTTACAGGAGATTTGGGTGAATATATAACTGCCTCCATAGGAGCCTTTCATCATTTAGCATCCTACTGATGCCTGCTTTTCCTCTCCACAGGAATCCTGCCCTGGAATGATTGTAAATTACCAGGCAGAAATCTTTGATCACTCACCAATTAACTCCCTTCCTTTCAACATGTACAGCTCTGTACAAGGGAGCTCTGGTAACTTCAGTATGGAGAGAAACATTTAAATTCAACATACTGGGAAGTTGCTTACCTGCTACTTATTCCTGAACAGAAAATTTCTTCTGTGGTTCTTTTAGACTGTTCCTTTCAAGTTGACACAAATCCAGTGTGTGAATACTGATGCTTTCTACACCTGCTCTTACAAAAACTGAAATCTTCTAGTCAAACATAAATCTTTGAACGTCACAGATTATTTCAGTGAGAAGTAATACATTGTTGTAAGCAGAGAGATCGAGATGGAGAGAGGATGCTCACTTCGTACCTTAAATTTCTTTTTTCTTGGGCCATAGTGGGAAGAAGTGAAATAATCAAGGTCTGCCTCAGCTTCGGGAGTGGGCACAGCCTTGGCTTTAGCACTGCCCCTGCGCTCGAGGTCACAGTCCTGGCTCTGCTCAGCTGGAGCCAGTGCTCTCAGGGATCACCTTCCGCCTGCATTTTAGATCCGCAAAGAGAAGGATTTGCTTTCCTTCTAAATGGAGGATTTTTCAGTTGTAATTCTGCATGATTTACATAAAGATTTTTTGATACTTTCCAAAGGGCAAACTTCATTTCTAAGGCTGAGTGTCAGCATGGCTTCAGCCAGCACACAGGGGACTGAAGGCAGTTGTGAGCTGCCTCCTGACGTGAGCGGCGGGAGCAGCTCGCCAAGTCATCCTGTTTGCAGAGTTAGGTTTGGTGTTCGCCAATTTTTGACCTTCTAGAAATTATTGTTGAGTTTTAGCACAGTCTCAGGTTCTCATCTTCTGGTTAAGTTTAGGAGCTTTATTTTTTTAACTCTACACTATCTTACTCATTCCTTCCCAGCGGGAAGTGCCCCACATACTGAATCCAGCAGTGGCAGCCACAGAATTAGACTCTCACTTCCCCTGTGAAAACATTGCAAAGTTTCTCTTGAATTTTGTTCTACTTTCATTAAACCCGTGAAGTGATCTTTAGCAGTAAAATAAGTTTTACTGACTCTTGCTCTCCCAAAGCAGGTATCTAAAATAAACCCAGTGATTATTAGCTAGCTATGTTACTGTAACTATTAAAAAACAGGGGAGACATTAGTGTCACCACTGAAACAGGCAGATCTTGTCACGGAAAACAAGCTTTCAAGGTAGAAAAAACCAAACAGCCTCAAACAAGTGGTGTGAGGGTACACAGAGAAGGGTGTGGCCTTGAGGCCACAGCAGATCCAGGAATAAAGCCAGGTGTCACTCTGGAAGCAGGTTCCTCGTGCCCTCTGGAGCTCTGCAGAAGCCCTGGCAGCACTGAGGGGCTGCCTAGGTATGACAGGCTGCTGGGCATGGGGGGCTGCTGGAGTCCAGCAGCTTGGGAGAAGTATGGCTGGACCACCCTCTGTAGCCATTTTTTAAAGAGAAACAGTTCCATTCATTCTTCATTTTTCTTTCTCTCAATATTTTACAGTGAAAAGAAACCTTTTCCTGCTAAGATGATTTAAAGTAAATGTATTGTAGGAATTTGGGTGTTATGGATATATCTTCATTCACAATCAGTAGATAATTGCATTAAACTCTCTTTACCTGGAGAGACCTGAAATTATATTAAACCCAAAGTCACATCACTGCCCAAACGACACAGATCACTTACAAACTGAGATGCTCCCTTCTGCCCTCAAACCAAAAGCCTTTTCAGAAGAGAGGTGTTACCACCCACCACCTGTCTCTCCAGCTGTCAAGATCCGGAGCCTGTTCATTAACCATGAGCAGCTCTTTTAAAATATTAAATTATTAAATGTACCTGATTGTACATTTTCTGGAGACCATTGAGCTGAACTGACAAATATCCTCTCCATGATGGTGTCTGGGTTATGGGCTCTACTCTGGAGGAAAAGGCTTTCTCCATCATTTTGGTCACATTCCTTTAACTGCCCCGATGGAACCAGCTCTTGGCACAGGGCATAGGGTTGGCATGGGCCCAGCTGTCTCTTGTCTCATGGCTGTGTTATCCTGGGCTCCAAGAACCTGGTGGAGGATTCTGTCCAGAGGGCAAAGCTGGGTACTGGGTTTACACTAGCCTGTGCCCAAACGCAGTTTCAAAGGTCTATTGTGTTTAGGTTTTTTTTTTCTTAGAAGTGAGTCACAAAAAATTACAGTAAAAATAGGGTGAAAGTGGTCTTTCTTCCTCTCGTTAGATTGGTTTTATTTACGGTCCAGTTACTGCATAACAGCCCGCTGAATATCCAGGAGGCCACTGAGCAATCTACAAAAAAATGTAATCCAAAAGCAAAGAAGCAAGGGAAGAAGGAAAGCAACTTGCCCTGTGGTACAATTAAAAGTGAAGCCCAAGAATAGCATGTGATCAGGGAACACAATAAAGCAAAGGCTGGTTCAGTAGAGATTGCACATGTCACGTAACCACTGCTCTTCAAGCATGCCAGAGGGCTCTGCACACGTGGGTGACCAGCATGCCTTTGCACCCCACTGAGGGCTCACCCTTTTACAGATGAGAAACAGGAGTTTATTTAGATCAAAGGTGGCTGGAATAATCCAGCACAAACATTCAATTTCAAAGCCAGTCTTCCTCCAGCCCTCCCTGCCAGGCTCCCAGCAGAAGGCTGGGGAAGATGCTGCTTGGGGTAGGCTTGGGCTGCGGTGCCAGGGCTCTTCCCACTGCTGCTGTGGTCAGTGGGCTCCTCATGTGGGGTCTGCCAGCCACAGCCTGGTGCTGGCTCAGTGGCTGTGGTGTCCCTGTGTGGGCCCACGTGGCCGTGTTTGCATTCCCGAGGTGGTGGGGAAAGGGTCTGGTGCAGTTGGGGGCAAAATAACTGCAAGCTGCTGATGGAGCCCTGGGCCGCAGCAGGCAGGAGCAGCCAGAGCAGGAGCCAGCTAAGCAGAAATATTGGCCTACATTTGTTTCTCTGCCTGGTGGAAGGCATGCGAGTTTCTATGGCAACTTGTGTTTTCTGTTCGTCAGGCCTACTGACTCACTTCTGAGGGAGCCGTGAAGAAAAAAGATTGTTTTCTTTCTGTGCCAAGTCAAGTGGCTCCTTTCCTGCAGCCCAAAGCTCTTGTCTGAGGGCTGCTGGTCAGGGTTTGTGACTGGTGTGACTTCGCAGCATCAGTTTAGGGCCACAAGAAAAGACAGTCGAATCTGACAACATCCTCATCCCCTTGAGAATATATTGGCAATGAGTTAAGTTTATCTTCATTACAAGAGGATGACAGCCCAGCTGGAACCCTGGGACAGTCAGGCTGATGCTGGTGGCAGCACAGGGCTGTGTAGGAGGGCAGCATGGTGGCTCCCAGCACGTGCCTGTGCCATGGGGTAGCCCAGAGCACACACCCTCGGTGAGCTTGTGAGTGCTGATGGGATAAAATTACCAGAGAGGCCCAAAAGAGATATTGCTGAGGTTAGTTCTTGTAGGGGGAATCAGAGCTGGCGAGAGCACAGCTCAGTGGGAGGAGTGGACGCATGTGCAGAGCATGGAGCCAGGCAGAGCAGAACGTGTTGGTTCCTGAGCACCTTGTCACCTCAGCTTTTCTAACTGAGAAACTTTCCTGCAAAACCAAGCTCGATTTTCCAGCAGAGCCCAGGGATGCTGAGTAGCCATTTTTCCTTGAAATGGAGGGGAGCTTTGCATCCACTTCTCTCAGGCTCCACTGAAATTCCCAGCTATTATACCCTAGAGAACACTGCGAACACTCGCACGACCAGCAATTCTTCTGATGCTTTTTCTTTTGCCTAATCACAAACATATGGTACACTTTAGGGGAGATTATCCTGACATTGTTAGCTTTAAAATTCGGTTTTCTTCCAGCTTTCCAAGGTCACACCAGCTATCCAGTTAAAGGCTAGAGCAGAAATAAAACGTTAACACAGCATGACCTTGGTCAGTCAGTTAATCTTTCTCTACCCTACGTACTCCAGCAAAATAAAAATCCATCCCCACACACTGCAGAGTGCTTTGAGATCCTGGGGTGAAAGGTACATCATAAGCTAGGGTATTAATTATTGAAGGCCTGATAGAGTGCGTGGTGCTGGAGGGAATGTAAATGAATTTACTGTTGGTGTCTCTTTGTTTGTGCACAGCTGCGACGTACATCGGTCACGGAGGTGCAGCCCCCGGGCCTCTGAATGACTGCGAGGTGTGTGAGGGCTCCAGCTGCAGCACTACTGCTACTCCAGGGAGTAAGAACAGTGTAAAAGACTTTGTCACCATTTGATGTAGAGCTCCTTGTTCATTACCCTGCGAGGGGAGGTCAGGATGCAGGCAGCTCTCCACTGTCACCTGCAGAATGGCACGTGGGTACCTGTGCGTAACATGCAGGGGCAGAGCCTCCCGCCTCTTGTTCCCTGTTGCTATTGCAACCTTGAGGTTTTGTGGGAAAACCTATTCTAAAATTGCTCATAAATGGGTTTTCTGACTATTACATTAAGCTGGATTACACAGCATAGAGCATTGATTTTTAGATTTGAGAGTGCTGAATAATTTACGTGCACATTGCCTCCTAAACCAGACTGTGGCTGTGACAGCCCTGGCCCTTCCCAGAGCAGACACAGACAGCTGTGGTAGGATACAGCCAAACGATCAACTCTCTTACTTTTTAGTATCTGCTTTTAAAAAGGCAGGTCATTTCTAACATCATTTTGTTACTGAGGTTTTATTTTAAAGTGTCTAGGAGTGTTATCCCACTGCAAGCACAAAGCATGATTTTTAGAGCTACTGTTCCTTAAAACGTGCTTTTGCTATCATTCCATTTTAACATGGCCATATATTATGATATCCAATTGTTTGATACAAGCATGAGTACACAGAAACAGCAAAAGGAAAATTGTCTTTTTATGAACCATGAAGCTGTTTATCATAAATCTAAATAAAATCCTTTTTCAGACCTTTTATCAAATTGAATTGGTTTGTGCCATTCAAGCACTTCTGGCTTTCACATGCATATTGTAGAATACATTTAAAAATAAAAGTGGATGTTGGCACAGAATTAAGCTGGTGTTTGCACTGTCCTTGTGCAGAGACTGTGTCTGAAGAGCTTAATACACTCCTGTGTGGGTTTAAGTCATGTTCAGACATTCATGATAGGTTTGTAATTTTTCTAACAACTTCATTTTATTTTTAATATTCTGCACCTTTACTGACTGTAGCAAACAGAGCGGAACGTGTCCATTTTTCCCTTGCACTGGGTCAGCTTTGGTTAAGTCATCAAAGGCAAGAAACATCTATTAAGTGTTCTTTTGCTGAGTCCTCAATTTAAATGAACTTGCAGGGAGCAGCAAATATTTTTCCTCCTATTTTCTGTAGTCCAGTTCCTGCGTCCCTCGGAGGTCACACTCGGAGGTCAGAGCCTCCCTGGAGAGCAGCCTGACGGCTGCCAAGCGCTGCTCCAGACAGGCCCGAGTGCCTCTTCAGCAGCAATAATCTCCCTGAAATACTGCAGCTCCCATCCATCAGATGGCTGACCCGCGGGAGCTGCTGCGGGACCGCTGCGGAACAGCTGCGGGATCGCTGCGGGATCTCTGCCGGGAAATCTGCGGGATCTCTGCGGGATCTCTGCCGGGAAATCTCTGCGGGATCTCTGCGGGGATCTCTGTGNGGGGCTCCCGCTGCCGGCGGCTGCCGGGAGTGCCAGGCGGCCCGGGCTCGGTCCCGGAGCCGGAGAGCGGCAGCCCCGGACACCGGCTCGGGAACGGGGGCCCAGCGCTGCCCGGGGCTGTCAGCGCTGCCCTGGATGCTCCCAGCCCTGTCCCGAGCACACCCGACGCTGCACCAGGGCTCTCAGCGCACCCAGCGCTGTCGCGGCGGTTCATTTACGCAGAAGAACACGGTCAGGTCAAAATCGCTCGGTAGCTGTCGTCTCCAGGGTGCATCACTTGGCAGGGCTTTTAATGCAGTCAAAAGTGACTCCAAGCCACGCAGAGCCCATTCCAGTTCTCAGGGGAGAAGACTTGTTTCTCTATGTATTCTGTAGGTTAAATTCTATCATTTCAAGCAGGTATTTTAGTCACAGACCATACTTGCAGCAGACTGTGGTGATGTGTTTGGTGTTTGTGACTCTGTCAGCCATTGCTCCAGACCTGGGAGACCTCAGCATGCAGCCTATGGACTTTGGACGGGCCTTTCCCTCCCCCTGTTCCTCAGCAGTTCAGCAGCAGGTTCTGCAGCTGAGTGCAGCCCATGCCTGCTGCACAGTTTCCCTGTGCTGTTGCAAACCACACAAGGTCAGGTTCTTACCTGCTGAGAGACCTGCACAGCTGGTACTGCCCCGTGTTTCCACACCGGCCCCATCTGGAGCTCAGACCTGGAGCTGCTCAGATTGCAGAGGTGAAGACCACGGGCTGCAGCAGAACACCAGGAAAAGCCAGCCCCAGGCGTGAGCCCCAGGAGCCCAACAAGGGTTTGGGTCTTCCCCTGAGCTCATCTGTAGCAGCATGTGCTGTTATAGTAGAAAGATTATGAATTATATATTATTGGCATAATATAAACTGTCCTTATGTCGTGCTGAAGTTCCTGGGCCAGTGCAGGAATTACTGGGTAAAACCAGGAGGAGCCTGGGGAGCATCTGAGACCCCGTGAATCCGGTGTCAGCGCTGCCCCAGGGTGGATGTCAGGTGCTGCTCTGGGAGGAATGGGCCAGTTTTCAGCCATATCAGCAGATCTGTGTGAGACCTGTTCATCACACATGTCCTGCTTAACCACTCTCCATGATTAAATATTTACAATAAGAATTTATTCATCATTAAAACCCTAAATAAAAGGATTATAGAGAAAGTCAGAATGGTTCAGTAAGAAACAGCACTAATTATTTTCACCCTTGTGGGTTTTTCTGTGTTTGGTGCTTGAATTTCAAAATGAAAATAGTGAGATAAACTCCTGCTTTCATGTGAGCACAGCTGGGGGAGATTTCTTATTTGGTGTGAAGCCTAAAAAAGGAGAATTAACACTCATTTAATCATTTATGTTCAGTCGTAATTTAGGCCCTGAGCAACAAAGTATTTAAGCAGGAGAGAAAACTTTAGGCAGTCACATATTCCAGTGACTCCAGAAAGATTATTCAGATGCCTGAACTCAAAAGTTGCTTATTCAGAGTGAGGGAAGAGCAGAATTCCCATGTGCTGGAAGTTGTGGAGCCCAGCTGCGCCAGATGGATGCTGAGAGTTTTCAACCCAGGGCACAAACACAGAACTCAGTCCCTGCACAGCCGCCAGTGCTGGGGGTGATGCCCTGGCTCTCAGGGGTTGTGTGAGCTCAGAAAAGTCAGGAAATTAATGAGAGTCATTTCTGAGCTGGGGGAAAAGTCACAGAGATGAATACTGCCAGAAAGCTAAACTCACTGCCGGTCATGGGATGCAGAAATCCTGAGGATGGTTTGAGCACAGAGAAGCTGTGTGCTGCACAGCTGGAAAGGAAACAAGCAGAAGAGCAGGAAGGAGATTGTCAGATCTCCGGCACTATTGCAGTTATTCTTCCAGGTCTGCACAACTGAAGTGGTTTTTTTTAACATCCATCACATCCCTAGTATAGGATATGTGTAGGGTATTAGGTGAGCCTTGTGCCATTGTAAGACAGTGTCATCCTTAAATGGAAATTTTTCATCTCCTTTCAAATCTCGTCTGTTTTGTGGGGGGGAGAAGGGTTAGGGTTAGGATATAAGGAAAGATGATGAGCCTCATAAACACTGCTGCTTTTTCCTGCACTGTCTATATATGAATATCATCATCATTTTATCTAAGTAAATCTAAGCCCATTCAAACTTTATATAATGCCATCAATAACTCCCAAAACAAAGAAAGGCGTTTACAACAGCCCAGCTTAATGATTAAGGTATTATCCAAATTCACCACTCAGAATGTTTCAGAGTGATTTCCTTCAGGCTCAACTACAGCCACAACATAGTAGAGATCAATATCTGTGCCCTCTGAGTATCATCCCATGCGATCTAAAGGACTAACTAAACAGGAAATAATACACAGATAAAAGATAAAATGCCCTGGGCATTCCCTCAAAACAGGTAAAAAGGCTTGCCTTGGAAACTATATATGCCTATAAGGAGACCAAAGGTCTGAATTCTCGTAAGTTATATCTAATATTTAGAGAAGATTAAAAAAACATCAGTCAAAGAATTCAACTGAAAGTTTTAAAACCACAGATGGAAACCGAAGAGACCCCTGTCCCCCTAGTGCAGGGCTGGATGTGGCAGCTCCAGCAGTGCCCCTGCTCAGGAGCCACAGGAGCCTTCTCATTCCTGCCCATGGGTCGTTGTCAGGAGTAGCCCAGGTGAGGAGGACCAGCATAACCCTGAGCAGAGTCCCTGAGGCTGGGCAGCCTGACGGGAAGGACAGCTCTGACTTCAGACCAAGCCACTCTGCCTCTGGGTGCCCTGAGCCCCTGAGGTCTGTGTCTGGCAGGGCTGTGGAGGTAGCCCAGTGCCTGCTCAAGTGTGGAGCATAATGGAGTAGAAATTGGACTCCTCGGTATTTCTAACACACATGCAAAGTTTTAAACACTGTCCCTAAAGTGTTCACAAAGTCAACCCACATAATGTAAGTGCACTGTCCCCAGTAGCAGTGTCAAATGATTCAGCGAAAACCCTGCCATAAAGCCTTCCAGAGGTAGATGAATAGATATAGTTGATGGATTCTAGATGTGTACACAAGCTGCTTCATCAGCCAGGTCCAAAAACTTGCAATAAGTAAATTTAATCAGGAAACATCACTCAGATATGAATGTTTAATGACGCTGATTTCTACTGTGAGCTGCCAAAGCTAGGAGCCAGCTTAGCAGTCAAGAGCCCACAGAGCTCAAGGTTTCAAAACAAACAACTCTCCTTGGAGATTAGTGTTGCAAGAGATGTGAGCAGGCAGAAGAAGGAATGTTTTGCCTCCTGCTAAAGCATTAACCCAGCACAGGGCTAAACTATTGAATGGCACCTGAAAACATTTCTTTCAAAAGCTGTGCTCAGTCAAGCAACCTCAGTCAGTCAGAGCATTGCCTCTTGCATGCTCCATAACCTCCTCTAATGACTCATTTTGTTGTCTTGTTTGGGATTTTTTGTCTTACCCACTAAACCCCGGAGTCTGTGGCCCTGGCAGGGTGCAGGGCCAGCGGGTCCCTGGGCTGGGCTGTGGCACTGCAGGGCCCGGGGTGGGAGGTGCAGTTTGTACAGCAGGTTGTACAGCAGGTTGGATGGCAGAATAGGATTTCCCTCTTCAAACTGAGTCTGTCCAGAAGAGCACTGTAAACCCAAATGGTTTGTAGGATTACGGAGAGAGCTGCTTGGAGGCCACTGCACTTTGCACGTGCATACACAGATTGGGTCTGCAGCACTGCAGCCCACAGCAGCAGCTTGGACTGCAAAGTGCTTCTCCCACTGTGTGCTCCCCTCTGAGAGAAGTGCCAGTCACCTTGTTGTCAGGATGTCCCGCTTTTTAAGTGCCAGATGACCAGTCCAAGCTCTGCAGAGTGACAACCCTGCAGCATGCACAGCACAGCCAGCCCAAGCCGTGAGTGTCCCAGCTCTCTGCTGCTCTCCAGCTGTGTTTGCCAGGTGCTGGGCCGTCCTCGGCTCCTCTGCTGGCATCAGACAACCAGGTTATTGAATCTGACGTATACAGTCACACACAGCACGTGCAAAATACGCCTGAATACGCCCAGGCTACAAAGGGAAGGACTTGGGAGATGTCAGAGTCAGGCAGCCCTGGAGCAGCTCTTGCTGAGCTCCCTGAGGCCACGTGCACTGTGTGACTTTCAGCAGTGCTCCCGCTGCTGTCACAGGCTGAGCTCAGCACTCAGCCTGTGGGAACTGGGCTGGCTGATGGAAGGCATTCCTGGTGGTAAAACTCCTCCATTCATGCGGGAGCTGGGAGGAGCCGGTGAGGCAGTTTGCAAGATGATTGGAAAGCAGCTGGCAAGTTCGATGAGAAATGAGCTTGTCCCTCCATGAGCTACACCTGCCCAAAGGTACCCCAGGTGAGTTCTTTTGGCCAGGCTTCATCTACATCTGTATTTTATTTACCTCTTCTGCTCGTAGTTGCCTACATCTTCAGCTCACGTGTGATGGCGCTACCCTCATTACTGTTGTGAGGAATTCTGATAACGCAGGGATGAGTTCATGGCAAAGCCCGGGAGGAAATGACTCCTTGCATCGGCAGAGGAGGATCAGATGAACGTGCAGTGCACGAGGCCACCAGTCACACGCTGAGCAAGGGTGAGGCATCGCCCCGACCGCCCAGCACGGGCGGTGGGAAACAGAAGCACCTTTAGAGTCAGCCCCAAGCTCCACAAACCAGCACAGCCCATCCCACAAGGATTTGGGCTTGCCCCCTTCAGTGGCCATTCCTCAGGGTGGTTTTTGGTTTGTAAATTCCTTAATGTTTGTAGGT
This sequence comes from Ploceus nigricollis, assembly GCA_013399945.1. Lineage (NCBI taxonomy): Eukaryota > Metazoa > Chordata > Aves > Passeriformes > Ploceidae > Ploceus > Ploceus nigricollis. The sequence continues at coordinate 1,037,868 of VXBC01012174.1, read as the reverse complement.
AAAATGAAAATTCTCATATGAAAATCTGGTTTTTTTAAATCCCATTCCTTCCGTGAGAAGCGCTGGTTTTTCTAACCAGTTTATTTTCCCTTTATTTCAGTATCTCTTCCCTGCCAAAAACCAGAAGTCAGTCAGAGGTAGATAGAATGGAAAATTTCCTTGTGGATAACTGAAGTTCAATTTAGTTTCCCAAGCTACTGACAAAGGGGCCGTATACAGGAAAGCGTTGCTCAAGTTAACCGTGGGCAGCCGCAGTGCGAGGCGTTTCCCGGGAAGCAGGCACTGGTGTGCTGACCCTTTCCAACGGGCTCCCTCTTCTCCTTGCTTTTATCCATAAAAAGGGCTCGGCTTTTCCCTTCCGTGCAGCCACCCCGCCGGCTGCGGGGCAAGGACACGCCAGAGCGCCGAGCCACACGTCCCGCAGCCGGGGAGCCAGGGCAGCTCGGGGGTTCTGCAGGGACGGGACAGCTTGGGAGCCCTGCGGGGGCACAGCGGGGCCGGCCCATCCCGCGGGCACCGGGGTTCGCGGTGCCGGCGGAGCCCGGATCGCACAGCGGCCGCTGCCCGGGCCGGGCGTTTGGCGCGGTTCCGCCGGTGCCGGTGCGGAGGTGCCCGGGGAAGCCCCGCCGGA
>VXBC01012174.1:1019108-1036363 GCA_013399945.1 Ploceus nigricollis | reverse complement strand
GCCGCCCATTGTGTCGGTGATGAGTCACGCAGCAGACGGGGGATGCGGTGATGAGGGGCCGCGCAGGGCCGGGAGGATTCCCGAGCCCGGAGCACACCCCAGGATTGGGGGATGGCAGGGGCTGCCCGGTCCGCGCTCCCCGCCGGGTGGGTGACAGCTCCGGTGCTGCTTCCCAGCCCTTGACAGTCTCCTTGCCACCGGCAGCCCTGTGATGATACCGGCTCCGGGCTTACGGGTGGTGGCTGTGCTCAGGGTGCAGCAGTAAAACACCCGGGGCTCGAACTCTGCAGGCTTTTGGGTTTGTCTCCTGCTGCTGGGAGACAGCTTCCACTGCCGTCCCGCTGCCCCGTGCTGTGGGAGCATCTTGTGAGTGGGTCCGACAAGCTGTGCTCTGGGTTACAGGGGAGCAGGAGGAACCTGGCTTCTTGTGCTGGACAACTTCTGAGGCAGGAATTACTGCTGAGCAGGATATATGGGCAGGGTAACACAGCAAAGAAAAGACACCCTGCAGGTTTCTCAGCTCCAGGAGCAGCTCACAGGGATGTGTGGGGATGCAGTGTTACACAAAGCCCGCTGCAGGCTGGAGCTGCCACCACAAGCATGCCCCGGGCTCTGGGTGCTGCTGGGGGGCACAGCCACCCTGTCTGCTGCACAGACACGTAAGGGCTGGGCTGGTAGCAGGATCAGCAGCGTCAGTGCAAACGTGGCCACTTCAGGGAAGTCTGAACACCAGGAAGACTCTGGAACGGGAGGGAGGAGCCCTGCAGTGACCTTTGGGTTGCAGGAAGATGTCAGGGGAGAGCACAAGCAGAGGAGCAGCTGGGAAGCACTAGGAAGTAATAAGTAAGAACAGTAAGACTGGGTTGGCTTCTTTGCCTTGTGTTCTTCCTGTCCTCCCCCTTGAAATCTTGTGTTCTGCAACGTGTTATGGTCTGTGTTATACCCCCAGTTACACTGTGAAACTCCAGGGGTCCAGTATGGCCTGAAAATCAATCAATTTTGGGAACAGCATTAAAAAATATATACTGAACTCATCTAAGGGCTGCTGGGTCTGCAGCTGACAGCAGTGCCTGCTGCTGCTGCTGCTGTAACCCTCTTGCTGTAAGCACGTGCCTCCCAGGCACGTAACACTCGTTACATGGGCACAGACTCACAGCCTGGGGTCCTTTCTCTCTCTGTTATGTGCAAGCTCCAGAGATATTTGACTTGAATTAGAGGGTGCTGATTTCTTTGAATTTAGATTAATCCAGGAATGTTTCATGATCTAAGAAAAACAAATTTCTTTATAATTGCAAGTAACTGATACTTGTTTTCTTAGGGTTTTTCCCATAGGTACTCATCTGTGGCTGTCCAGCTTGTGTTTGCTGCTCTCTCAATGCTGCACAGTTCATTCATACCATTCCTTTCCTGAGTGGTGCCAGCACAGGCAGTGACCCCGCAACAAACACAGTTCTGGACTTTTCCATCTCACCTACCTGCCATTTGGGCACGCTTAATTGCCTGGGAGTGATAACGGTGTGTGGTGGCCAGAAAGGTTTCCTTTGGCTGTGGTGCCACCTTCCTTGTGCCAGTGGGTGAGGAGGAGAACCTGCTCAGACCCAGCATCCATGGTTGGAGAGTGGCTCAGTGCTGTGCTCTGTGCGGTCTCTCAGTGTTGTCTTTCAGCAGATCTCATCAATATAATGTTGGGATGCATCTCCAGAAACCTTGTGGGGCTTTTTGGCCACCACTGGCTTCTCTCTCACCAGGGTGCTGTGTGGCCTCAGCCTTGGTCTCGCTGGCTGCTGCAGGCAGCACACCCACCTGGGTGTCTTTCAGGGGAGGTTAAAGCACCTCCCAACACACAGAGTGAGTTTATCTGTTTCCAGAGGCTTCCAGGAGAGCTGCACTGCAGTTCTGAGGACAACAGTGCTGTAGTGACATGCTTGTTCTGACAATTAGACTTTGACTTCAGGAAGAGCCTTGCTATGTGACACAGCAATGTCTGAATTTTGGGGGTGGCAAGGATAATTGTCATGGGATTGCAGGGATAAGTGCCTTGGTGCGGCTCGTTCAGGTGATGGTGGTGACTCCCTGTTTTGATGGGCAGATACGCTTGATTCTTCTTTCTTTTTCAAGAATGGAGATAGGGTTCTAAAGGGTAATCTGCAGATTTCCATTCATTTCCTTGAGAAGAAAGCTGGCTAGAGGGAGCAGCCTGTGGAAGCAACCCCTGGTGCAGCCCTGGGATGAAGGTGCAGCAGTGAGCCCTTGTTCTCATCACAGGATCGAGGAATGTTACCTGGAGCAAACATGCTTACCTAACAGGCTGGCTGTTATCTGCCAGATCCAGTTTTGCCATGACTCACTGAACTCATTTCACCTGTCTGTGCTCCCTTGCTGGCCGTGTAACACACGAGCAGCATGTTTGCTCGCTGTGTAACACACGAGCTGTAGACTCAAGGCAGCCTGCAGAGCACTTGCCAGCAGTGAATGGAGTGGAGTCTCAGAGTTTCTTCTGAGGGCACATCTCTGGGCTTTTTGGTCTGTTTTAAGGATACATAGTCTGTTTATAATGCTGTTTATTAAGTCAGTTCATGTTTACTGTTCTTTTCCAACCTGTACATTTAAGGCATGTCATGGTTCACTGTTCCTGCTGTGTGTGCCTCTGTCCCTGGGCCAGAAGCAGGCACAGCGGTGTCCTCATGTGCGTGGGAGCAGGTGGGTTGGGTCCTGCCTGTCAGCAGCGCCACTTCTTGCTCTGAACTGTGACACAGAAGCTGTTCAGCTGACAGAAATACATGCTTTTTATCAGAGTGCATTATTTTGTCTCCCTGTCTCTTAACGCTGATGCCCGGTGGAAAAGCACAGGCCCATCTTGTGTAGGACAGCTCACCTGCTTGCTTGCCCAGGTGCGGCTCCTTGGATGGTGGAGCAGAGTCAGCATGTGCTCTTGGTGCCCACTTGGCCTGTCAGAGCCAGTGCTTTCCTGCACTTTATCCCAAATACCGTGGAAAGGTACAACAGGAGTTGTGCATGCCTCCAGCCCGCCAAGGTGTGATGCTGCAGCTGTGACAGTGCTTGGCATCCTGGTGACATGATGGTCCTGGGGTTTCTGTAGAGATGAGGCTCTCCATGATGGTTTTTGCTGCAGTCTGAACACAGCACTGGGAGCAGTAGTGGCAAGTGGCCCTGTGGAAGTGTCACCGGGTGCCTGGCAGCCAGCTCAGTACTGAGGGCACGGCCAGGAGCCCAGAGGGCTTTGGGAAGCAGTGCCATGTCTTGGGTCTGCCGTGGTACTGGTGAAGAAACAACGGTGCCAAGGGCTGGGCACCAAACTGCGAAGTTTTAGCTAAGATGGGAGAGAAAAGTGGGGTTTGTGCTGTTGTCAACCAAAATTCAGAAGGAGTCAGAAAAGTGTCCTGATTTTAGAGGGTTCTCAGTCCTGCAAGCTTGTTCCTGGGCCTGGAAGTGCCCGTGGCTGTGTGCTGCAGCCTCTGGTGTCAGCAGCATTTGCTGTGACTCAGAGCTTGCTTGGCTGATGCTGAGCTTTGCTGGGCTCCGGTTCTGCTGACTGTTCTTATCTCCCCCTTCCTGGTTCTCCCCTGCAGAGCCAGGGAACTACAGAAACCAACCTCCAGGCTCCAGCCTGCCCTTCCTCTTGGCATGACTTGTCCCCCCCCAGGGCAGCCTTTGGAGTAGTAAATACCTGGAGACTCTTCTGCACCCAGCACTTTCCTGGTAGGAGCCTGCAGTGACTCCTGCGGGTGACATTGCTGCATATCCAGAGTGAGTGACACCCAAGGCACTCCTCTCCAGGGCTGTAGCAGTTCAGGGTATTCAGGATAAGTTCCCAGAAGCATTGAATGATTCAGAAAAACACTTCAGACCATTCAGAAAACAACAGCACAGAACTGCCTCACTGTTCCTGGAGTGAGAGATGTTCTCCACTGAGCACACACAGAAGTGGGATGCTTGGCTATGCAAAGGCACACGCCCTTGATAAACTCTTTGTACTGATAGTGTCCTTAGTGAAAGGTGGGAGCATTCAAAGGGCACTGACATCCCTTAGAGCCTGCTCCTCCAGCATGGCCCGGGAGGCTCAGGCCATGCCCTGGCTGCTGCAGGCCCACGCTGCTGGCCCGAGGGCACTTGCAGCTCTGCCCTCTGCTCCCTGGCTGGCACTGGCAGCAGTGCCTGTGACATATGGGTGGCATTTCCAGGGCAGGCAAAAGGGATGAGATATATTTAAATGCAGCAGATTATTAGGTAACAAAGAGTGCCTGGTGCTGTGTACTCAGACCATCAAGGCCCTAAATAGCACCAGGCCACTGGTCAGGGGTGCTGACCCTGTTTCTGTGTCTTCCCAGGACAGGATTTGCTGTTCTGTCCCGTGGCTGCCGATGTTTCTGTCACTGCCTGGGTGGCGTGGCCAGGGACCTGAGGTGCCTGCTCTCACCATATAAACCTGCTGGCAAGCGGAGTGGCATGGGCAGGGTGGGATTCCAGGACCCCTCGTGCTTGGGCTGTGGTTCAGATCCCCTGGGGGTTCCCAAGACTGGTTACCTCCCATGGTTTGTTTTGTCCTCAGTCCCCTTGTTAAGAGTGTGAAGAACGAGTGGAAATTACACATAATTTTGAGTTGCACCTTTGGATTCAGCTGTCCTTTTACCCAAGGGGATGCCCTGAGCCTTGGCTGCTTTCTGTGTAAGGGCCTTGTGTGTGTCAGAGCACACAGCACGGTGATCACCCCTCCTTGATCTGTATCTGTGACCAAACGTGGGTGAGCTTCCTTCATATGAGAAAACATAGAGCTTGGGGGGGCTTTCTTCAAAGGGTGTCTTTAGTTTGTGTGCAGGGTGTGAGTTCAAAGCGAGCAGGAGACAGACCTTCACCATCCAGTGGGAGGGTTTCTGTCCAAAGAGGTGGCTCAGGGCCCTCCAGTCCTTTTGCTGGGGTTGGGAGCATGGGTCCTTTCTGCCTGTGGGTAAGTCAGACCCAAGAGGACAGTGGCTCTTCAGTGTTAGATTTTGGCTAAAAAAATCCTTAAAATAAACTCTTTAGCTCAAGGGAGCAACACCAAAGGCCTTGCTGGCAGGTTGTCAGCAGCTCAAGGGCTGCACCTGCTTCTAGAGACATTCACATAAATACTTGTGATCAGTAATGCCTGCTTTAACCTTGCTTCCCTGTTCTCTCCCTTCCCCGATGAGTGTTGCTGGTTGTAGGAGTTCCACACGGGCTCCTGCTCCCTTGCTGCCCTGGGTGCAGATCTCGCTGTCCTGGCTGGATGCTCTGCTCCACTGTGGCCGTGTCACCTCCAGCAGCCCGGGCAGGTCCTGCTGTCCTCACCAGCCCCCAGCACTGCCACGGCTTCCCGTTAATGACTCCTTTGCTGCTCCCTGCTCTCAGTCTCAGTGCAGCTGGGAGGCTGGGTGGAAGCTGTGCGGGCTTCGGTGTGCTGTGTGCCTGGGAAGGCGGTGCAGGTCAGCCTCCAGCCGCCTTCTCTGTCCCCGAGGCCGGACCTGCTCAGGAGCACCGTGAGTCAGCAGGTCCTCGGGGCTGGGTTTCCTCGTGCACCCTGTGCCAGGGCCATTGCATTGGCTCTGGCTGCGAACCAGCAGCAAAGTGGAGCAAAAGATCTGCAGACAAAGGGCTTTTCTTTATTAGTTATTAATGTCATTGAACTGAACCACTCCAAAATTGTTGGTAGCTAAGATTTGTGTTTGCATCAGGGGATTCCTTCTTTTGCCACCCTGCGCTGCTTTGCTTCTTCCTTTAAGGAGCTGTTGAAAATACCCTGAAATATTTTGAGAAAATACAGAGAAATGCAGCTTTAAGGCTCAGCTGCTGATTAAGCAACCTCCCTCCTATTTTGGAGTCAGTCAGATCTTTTGCTCACTCACCCTACTTGTGCTGCAGAAGTTGAATGAAAACTTTGGATTTGAGTCTCGGGCAGGGCTGGGAAGAGTGCTGTATGGATGTGAAACCCTTCCTGATGACAGAATTTCATGTGGTGCTTTTGTGAGTGCTGCAGGGTCAGAGACTGGGGCTGCAGCCCCAGTGCTAGAGCTCAGTCCAGAGGGTGGGTTCTCCAGGTGTGGGTTCAGGACAGTGTTTGCCTTGGCAGCTGGCTGCTTGACCTGGCTCGTGCTCTCCTAAGGGAGGTTGGGCTGTATTCAGACTGCTGCTGCAGCTGAACTTCAGGAAATTGTGTCGCCTGGATCTGGGTTGGTGTTGCTGTGCGGTCACACGTACCAAAGGGCATTCAGAATCGGGAGTAAGAGTTTTGTTGCTCTCTGTAGTTTTTGCACTACACCCCTCAAAATCAAAAGATGGGTCAGAAAGTATCCCAGTAGTGGCAGGGCCGTTCGGGGATGGCAAGGGCTGGGCAGGTCTGTGCCTGGTGGGGCCCTTTTCCCCTTGTTCCACTTTCTATGTTCAGTACAGATTGTCTTCTTGAAGATCACTGGGGGATTGAACATAACCTGGTAATTCCAGGTGGCAGCATACGTGCTCTTCTCTCTAATTTCCTAAATACACATTCTGACTTCAGTGTTTCAGTAGAGCCAAAGCTTCTCCTGGGAGAGGCTCTGTTGGGATGTTTCTTAGAGCTTCCTCTGAATTACCTGATATTGGTAACTGTATAAGACAGAACACCCAACTATCCTTCCCCTAATCCCTCCCTTGATAAATTAAGGTTTTATTTTCCAAATATTTGTATATTACTATGAAGAGGTTGCTGCACCACGTTTTGTTGCAGCTCCTCAGAGGTTGTCAGGAGCGGAATCTGCTGAGCCTCACGGATGGTGGGTTTGGAGATATTTGATTAAGGCTGCGCAATGTCTAGATGCCAGGGCCACTGGCGCCACAGGACTTGTATAAATAAATTTTGTTTGTGCCATGTTCACTCAATTAAAGCCAGAGCCCTGGATTGCGTTTGATGAGGTTTATTTTGCTTGTTGGGCCACACAGATTTCATTTACTTTGTCTGGTGTTCTGAAAACATACAGGAACATACACACATCAAAGACAAGTTTAAGAGCTTGATTAAAATCCACAGCAGTAAAGAGGTGCCCTGATGTGTTTGTCTCAGTGCAGTGTCCATTGAGCTGGGATTCACTCAGGATAGTATAAAACCCAGGGTATTTTAACTTAGGAATCCTGCCCCGTGCTGGTTGTAGGCTGCTCTCAGGGAAGTGCCATTGCTCACTGCGTGTGTTTCTCTTTCAGAGGAGAATGAGAAGCATGAGAAGCTCTGCCTGGAGAGGGAGCAGGAGCAGAAGAAGGCGGGCAAGGCCAGCGTGCCACGGGCCAACAGCACCCTATCCCCAGAGGAGCCCCGGAGCGAACTGCTGGTGCCCATCTCCCCCCCGGGCCCAGTGCCCCTGCCGCCCCCGCCCCTGGCAGCTCCCATTTCGGTCATTCCCATCCCCGTTGTCACCAGTTCCCCCCAGCAAGCAGCCCAGGCCGCCCTGTCGCCGCCGCTCGTGCAGCGCCACCAGCCCCTCGTAAGCACTCCCAGTGTCCCCAAGGAAGCGCCGTCGGTGGCGCCGGTGATCCAGCGGCCGCCGGGCCCGCACCTGCCGGATGGGAAAGCCGCCACGCCGCCGTCGGGCAGCCCCAAGCAGCTCCCGCAGTACGCGGCGCCCGTGCTGGCCATCTCCCAGCACCATGTGGTCCCGCAGCCCATCCAGCCCCTGCAGCACCCCGCGGCGCCCGCGCCGCTCGGCGCGCTGAAGCTGGCACCGGCAGACGACATGAAACCCATCGAGCTCAAGAAGAGAATTGGAGGGTGAGTGCGCTGTGTGTGGGTACATCTCCAGGAGGGACAAGCAAAGCTGCATCTCTCTGGAGCAGCTCCTGCTCGTGCAGAGTGTTGTTGGATCAAAAATGCCAAGACCTGTGGATGTTTAATGTCTTTGAATTGCTGAGAGCAGGGTTTTTTAGCTTGACGAGTTTTTATTTTCCTCCCTCACTCCACGCTGTAAGATTTTGTGTAAGGATTTTTTTTTGCAGGCCAGAACTGTGTTAGGAAGCAAATCCCAGCCCTTCATGTCTGATCTCAAGTGGTATCTCGTGTTATGTTTGGCAAAAGATCACTGCTTGTACTGGTCAGGGAAATCAAAGTGCACTGCTGCTTGTGGGAGCTTTCTTGAAAACTGGAATGGGATCTGGGAGATGTTATTCTGAGGACAGAGATCACCAGTTTCTCAGTGCTGTAAGTGCTAAGGGCCTCCTGCTTGCTCAGAATCTTGCAGCTGGAAGGGGCTGAAGGCTATTTCGTCTGCCCTCACCCTCTGGAAGGACTTGTGGCTCTGATGTTGCTCCAGGTTAGTGTTTTTCTGGCTTGTTCTTAAGGACTTTGGCTGGTGGAGACCCTGCCTTCTCTATAGGTGGTTGTTTCCAGACCACAGTATCCCAGTAGGGAGTCTGGTATTACTGCCTGTGGACTGGGAGAACAAACCATTCCCTTCTTTGCAGCAGTTTTACCTGTTTCCTTTGGCCCCTCAATTTTCCTGCAGCATAAGTGACCTGGATCTGTTCAGTCTTCCCTCCTGGCTGTGCTGTCTGGGCCTCTGACTGTTCTCCTGGCTGCCTGCAGCAGGGGCATGTCTCTTGGCAGTGGTGTTGGAGATGGTGTGTGAATCCCCTGAGGACTGGTGGAGATGTATAGTGGACAGAAAAAAGGTTCATTGGGATGTACACATCCCAAAATGCATAGAAACAGTGAAAGTAATGCAGATAGGAGTTTGTGAAGATAAAGGTTTCAGTAAAATGTCAGTGTAATTCCCCTAAGAAGATTGAGATCTTCAGAGCCTGTCTGCTGCTGGAAGGGTCTGTCGGTCTGTGCACTAATGAAGAGAGCCCAGCACTGACCTTGTGTGGGTTCAGGGCGCTGTGGAGGAAGTTTCTGCTGGCACGGGGGTACCAGGGCAGGCTGCACAAGTTTGGCTGCCTGGGCTGTGGGCAGTGGGGTGGCTGCAAGTGCACCCACAAACTGCTGCTGTGCTGTCAGATGGAGCTTTGCCCTGGGAGCTGCGGGGGCTGTGGTGCCAGTGTGGAGCACAGCATCACCACTGCATCCCCCCAGAACTGCTCCATAAGCACAGAAAAGATGTCTTTTTCAGCCTGTAAATGTTTCATGGGAAAATGCTGTCAAATTTTTGTGACAATTTATTAAATATTATTACCTCAATGTCCTGTATTTTCAGTCAAAGGCAAATAATTACTTTGCACAGTGTATGAAAGATACTTGAAATCTCCACATCTGCTAATGTACCTTATCACTGAAAAACTGAGAGAACATGTATTTGTTTGGCTTTTCCTAAAAATATTCCTCTGATTCAGAGAGTGGGTGGACTCAAACCCCAAAACCAGAAACTCACGCTGGTTTTTCCTTGAGCAGTGACTGGAGAATTCCTGTGTTGCTTCATTCCTTGTTTATCCTCAGCTGTGTTGTTTTATGCACAGTAAAAACCCAAAGCAGTTGGAAGTGTCTGCCCAATCCCATACGCTTGAATTTGAAACTGCACAAACCTCGTCCCACTGGAGTGTAGGCATAGATCAGAACCAGGTCAGAATCTGGGCTCTCTGGGTCTGTACAAATACTTAAAATTCATACTTTTTGTCTTTCCCTGTTGTTGGTAGTAGCTGTTTCTGCATATATACATACATATCATACCTGTTTGTATCTTCTGTGCACTATGTGCACAGTGCTTAGTTCCTCTGATGCACATGTAAAGTCTGGAGTTTGTCTTGAAACAATATAGGCAGAAATATATATGTACTTAATGTTAAACCAGTGATATATGAACACTTCTGCTGCTTTTGCATCTTGACATACAGACACTGCTGCAAGCACAGGTCTAAGGCAGGAGTTTTCAACCTGACACTGAGCTGATCTTTGTTCTGTTTGGGTTACAGGGTTGGGACCAGGGAAGTACATAATAAATTGGAGAAGAACAGGTGCGTAGAAAGCCAGGGGTTTGGGTTTTTAAATTGTAATTCCCTTCCTTTTTTTTTGGCCTATCGTCTGTCAATATTTGTTTGGCTTTGGTGGGTTTTTGTTTGTTTGCTTGCTTGTTTTTTAAACAGATAACCTGAATAAAATTCCTAGTGACTTTTACTGAATCTTGCAGTATTGCTTGGCTTTCTTATAGCTCAATTCTGCATTTCTTACTTCCCAATATGTTCTGTTTAACTGCACCATTGCATCCCAACCACCCTGATCCTGCAAAGCAGTAACAGTGCATAACAGTGTGACTCTCTTTTGATTTAAAAGGAGTAAAATACCTCAAATGAGGGGTCAGTGTGCAGTGTGAATACAGAATAAACATCTGTTTCTGACCCAAGACTCTTATAAGCCTGACTAGCTAAATTGGAAGTATAGTGACAGTGAAAGCACCAGCACAGTGAGATGAGATATTTTATTTAAGGCTGCACGGTGTTCTTAACAAAGCTGGGATAGAACCCAGGCACAGTCCCTGCTGGGGTGAGCTGGCTCAGCTGTGAGCATGCTGTGCTGGAGGGCTGCTATGCACAGGTGTAGGTGCTTTGCTGGATTAGGGCCCCAGTTAAGCTCTCCCCTCTGGTGGAATTGGTTCCTGGTGTGTCTCCTGGCAGCTGACGACCCACCTGCGTTTTCTTTAGACGTGCACATTTGAAAGAGTGCTTTGAGACATTAAAGCGCAACATCCCCAACGTCGATGACAAGAAGACCTCAAACCTCAGCGTCCTCAGGAGTGCCTTGCGATACATCCAGGTACGTGCCGCGCTCGCGGGGCTGCGGGTGGGCAGAGCCCAGAGCTAACCTTGGGGTGCAGAGGAAAACAGGAGAGACACTCCCCTTCCAGAAGCTCCATGTTAACCACAAATCATCCTTACCAGAAGTGGTGATGGCAGGGAGCAAATAATTCAGATGATCTTAGAGATCCGGGCTGAGTGAACTTCAGTTGTTAACTTTTGGGCTCAGGTGAATTTTAATACGTATGGTTTGGGGAGGTTTTCTGCTTGCTTAACCAAAAGACAGATTTCTGTAAAGATTTGGTATGGCTCAAAATTTTGATGAGATGGACATGTGAGTACAGTCATTTGCTTGGAGGCAAGGAAAGCCTAGAATCTGAGATTGCAGCATGAAGCTGTAGGTGGATGGGGCACCACCAGGAGCGAATCTGGGAGAAGGCACAGGTAAAAATCAGTTGTGTTTGTAGCTGGAGGGAAATAAGTGTTAGTGTTTGCTTGTTTAATGTTTGTGAAAGTGGTTAATGGTAGCACAAAAGAAATTGTTGTAGGTGTCCTCTGTGAATGTGAAATCAGTAGCATGTAATGCAATTAAAATTCACCTGGAAACTGGTAGAGTTGCTGCATTTATAGTGCAAATAGAGAGCCAGTACACCTTGTACATTTTGACTGGAATAAAAGGTGCTGAGGATTGATCACAATGGTCTTTTCCACAGTAAAACATAATCTTTTCTCACTTTGTTTCCATTTTTCCTCAGTCACTCTCAAACACCATTTCCCTCTGGTGTTCAGAATTGATTATTCACTTCAGCTTTGCGTTGGAGAGTCAGCAATGCCTCAGAATTAGATCAGTTCAGCCCTCCTCTTAGTTTCCACCAACAACTTCCCTCAGAGAGACTTTGGTTGGGGCGAATTCTGACTGTACCCAGCCACTCTCTGTGTTGCTCAAAAAAGTGGTTTTTGGGGGTGTGGTTGTATTGAGGCCTAATGAGCTTTAGACAAGATCAGAGCCTTTCTTTGGGTTTTGGCAGGCTGATGTTGTAGTTTGCAGGAGGAAGCTCTCTGCTGGCCAGTCTGGGGTGTGCAGTGCTGGGCTGGGACTGGTCGGTCGGTGTGCCGTCTGTCCATGGCTGTCCGTCAGTCAGTGTGCTGTCCTGGTCAGGATTGGCTCTCCATAGCTGTTGGTTGGTCAATGTGCTGTCTGTCCATGGCTGTCCGTCGGTCAGTGTGCTGTCTGTCCGTCGGTCGGTGTGCAGTCCTGGCTGGGACCAGCTGTCCTGGCTGTCCATTGGTCAGTGTGCAGTCCTGGCTGGGACCAGCTGTCCTGGCTGTCTGTCAGTCAGCGTGCTGTCTGTCGGTGGGTGTGCAGTCCTGGCCGGGACCGGCTGTCCTGGCTGCCTGTCCATGGCTGTCTGTCGGTCAGTGTGCTGTCTGTCTGTTGGTCAGTGTGCAGTCCTGGCCGGGACCGGCTGTCCTGGCTGTCTGTAGGTCAGCCGGGTGCTCCTGCAGCCGGGTGCTCACCTGGCATGGCAGAGAAGGTCACGGTGACCTCGGGCCGTGGCAGCGGCCGCCTCCACGTGTGTGGGGAGCACATGGCGAGCACAAGGCCTCGCTGGCGTGGCGGGGCTGCCAGCAGTGAGCTGGCACTGGCCCGGCACCCGCGCAGGGCTGGCTCGCTGCCCACGGGCAGTGACACGGCTCGGCCTGTGACGTTGTGTAACCTCACTGCATTGCCTCCTCCTCCTCATCGTCTCTGCCAGCTGCTCAGGGACTATCCCGAGCACTGTTTTCCTTGGCAGCACCTAAGCCGTGGGTCTGTGATTCACTCACAGGATTCAGTTGTGCTAAAAAACCCAGATTACTAGAAATCTGATTTGAAATTTCAGCATTCAGAAACAAAAATTGTCTTTTTGAATTTTTTTTTACTGCAGTTTGAATTCAGGTTTGATCTGTTTCAACAAAAGTAGCATCTATCAGTGTGGGGATGGCCACCAATCGTGTGCCAGGCTCTGTGTGTTTCACTCACAGGCTCAGTGTTTCCCTTGAAAAGAGAACAGGGCAATTGTACAAAAGAGGTTTAAAAGCTCTTACTCTCAGGATAGCAAAGTAGTTTTTCACTTAAGGGAAAAAAAAAGCTCAAGAAACTCAAACCCAAATGAGCCTCACAGGGGAGGAGCGCAGCACCAGCCAAAGCTCTGCACAGCGGCTGTTCTGCTCCTGCAGGCACTGTGACAGTTCACTGATTGTTGCAGCCCCTCTTCCTACAAAATCCTTCCTTCCCCCCTTCCCAGCTGGAACTTCTTAGAAACAGGCTGTTTGTTTCCTTGGCTGGATTTAAGTATTTGTATCTGCATCAAATCAGATAAGTTAGAAAGTTAAATTCTGAACTTCCCATAGAGCCATCATTTTAATTTATCCTTGGACCTGGGCTTGCGCTCTGCAACAGTAAATTAGAATTTGCAATTAAGCACACTGTTGCACAAAGGAAATGGGGCCCAACGCAGCTGGAAGTTAATAATCCCTTTAGGTGGTGATTCAGCCTGAGGCAGTGTGGGCTGTTGTGCTGGCTCTCAGCTGAGGAGGGTGTCCCTGAGGAGGGTGCCCCGGTGTGTCCAGCAGCACAGTGGGCTCCAGACCCCGGCACACAGCTGCAGCCAGGTCTGTTTGTTACATGGGCTACCTTGGCTCTTGTTCTTCACTTTGCTGCCTGCACAGCCTCAGTGAAAATGCTGGAGACCTCTGGGAAGTTTGTAAGATGCATGGAGCGATGTGGAAAAAGCCACAGTGAGAATAAAATGCTGTTTGCTTTGAGAGAGCAGAGCCCTGTTCCCTGGCCTGCTCCTGAGCAGTGTCCCCAGCAGAGGACAGGCCTGTCCTCCCCAGAGCCCCTCTGGCTCTGCCCATGCCAGGGAGGGCAGCGGGGAGCACGGCCCAGCCTGGCACATGTCAGCCGTGGCTCGCAGCCCGTACAGCTGGGCTGGCTTTGGTTCTCTCAGGAGGATTCCTTCCCCCTAGGAAATGGAGTCATCTTCTCAAACTGTGCCTGTCACTGTGGCACCTGAACACCCTCCAGTTTCGGGGGTTATTTTCTATTGTACATTTAGTGTCAGATGACATCCAGGTGATTTGCTCACCAGGTGACACTGGGACAACTGGCACACAGCCCAACCCATCAGTCTTCGGTTGTGCTGCAGGTCCTGCTTGTTGGCCAGTTTCCCCAGTACAGTTGAAATGCTGACTAAATAACAATATGCTTTCAAAATCTGAGATACTGCTGTGATCCCAAGCCCTGCACATGCTGCTCGGGTGTGGCAGAGGCACTGAGGGCTGCTGTGGTGACAGATAGGCCTGGTCCTACAGAGCAATTTTGGCTCTGTTTGTGAAATGGACTTTGCTTACTAATTCACAGAAGTCCTCTGCAGCCCTGCTTGTAGTGTTAGAGACAAAACATAGCTGTAGTGAGCTAAGGATTTGTAGTATGGCCAGTTTGTCATTATTACCTTGGGAAAGGGCAAGAAGGGTGAAGCTTTCTTATGACTTACCAGTGCTGCCAATCATTTATGATGTTTAAGTTGTTTATGCTCACCTCATCTCCTTGGCTTCTCAAACTGCCTGAAGTAACAGTTGTGCACCTAAGAATGATATAGTTTCCTGTTCATGCCAACAGTAATCAACAGATTCGACTCCCTTCGGGGTAGAGTGAATCCAAAGTATTATCCAAGGATGCCTGAAGCCCTTTTTAAGCTGATCTCGTGGATATGTGAACAGACCAGCTACTGGTTTTACATTGGTTAAATTTTCCTTTTAAGATTCACAGCATCTCTTTGTCTTCTAGTTTGTTTTATTTATTGGTTGCTTCACTGGTGCTTGAGCACAGTCATTCATCCTTGTCTGTGCAGAGGACCAGAACAAGACCAGTGGATTTTTGGGTCCCATAGCAGTGCTTGATTTGGGTGTTGATGGGTGCAGAGGGCCCTGCAGCCATGCCAGATCCTGGTGCAGGGAGGTGTTGGACTGCGAACACAAACCACAGGTCTGACAATGGTTGTGGTTAAAGATCAGAACTCATTTACATTCAGGCACTGCTGTGACTGGATTATTGATGAAAATGCATAAACTGAACCATGCTGCTGAATCCTGTTAAGTTCCCCACCTTGAGGAGGATGGCTGTAGCTGTTATTTTTTGGTGTGTGCCAGCTATGAGGTGAATATACTCCTCTTCTGTAAAACTTGTCTGGTAAGAGTGGGGTCCATCAGTACCTGCCGTGCCTCCCTCACGTGAGCAGCGTTCAGATGCCAAGCTGTGCTGCTTCATGTTGTTTACCTGACCTGATCCACTGATTCTATCTTGTCTAATTAGCCTGAATCTCAGTGTCAGTAATGAAGGCCTCCAGCATCCATAGGCTATGGTCATGCAACGTGGTGTCATCTGTAGATTTCAGAAAGTGATGAGAAATAAGACCTTAAAAAAACCCAGTGTTTAATTCCCCGCTGTTCCTCCAGCTGCAGCAGGACCTGTCTGCAGGGAGGCTCATCCAGGGAGCCATCAGGGCATTTTTATTTGCAGGCTTGGCCACAAAACATGTCCTGTAATAGTGATTAAAAATGTCCAGCATTTGGACCTTGTTGAGTAATTGGAGGCTGTTTCTTAACCATTGCCAAGAGGGATAGTGGTTTTTTTTAAAGTATCTAACTCATTGCTTGTACATGAGAATTTGGAAAGGGTGAATGGAATTGTAAATCTGTCAGTGTGTTTGTAATTTTCAGAGAATCTATACCTGTTCTACTGCTGTCATTTAAGTAGTAGTTTGAAGAAGCACTCAGGGTTGTAAAAACCAAACCAGCCTGTAAGTGGATTGCAGCACAGGGTTTGGGAATGCTGCTGTGTGGTAGCTGCTGTGTTTGGGGGCTGTTGCTTGTTCTGGTTGCCACCTGCTGTGAGAGCTGGCATGGGAGGGGAGACAGCGCGTGGGCCCTAACGAGAGTAGTGATAATTACAGCTTGGTTGCATGGGCTCTATTTTGTGTGTGACGTTGCAGAAGTCGCCTGCCTTTGAAACACAGCAAAAGCCCCAAACAAAGCAAAGGCAGCCCCTCAGCCCAGCAGAGGAGCTGCAGCCTGGGTGAGCAGCAGTGGCAGTGTGGGTGCCATGGCCAGGAGGGCACCGTGGCCGCTGTGCCAGCAGCAGTGCAGCCCCAGGCCCTCCTGCACAGACAGAATTTGCACCCGGGCACAGCTCTGCCTCACGGCCTCACACAGGTGCTGGCGTCGGGTCGCGTTTAACAGCTGGGGTTTGTGTCCTCCCACTGCCACCGTGGCCCTGACAGCGAGGGAGGTGGACGGAGAGAAATCCTCTGGTGACCCAGATCTGCTCTGTGGGCCGTGGGTGGAGCTGCTGGGGTGTGAGTAGCTGGCACTGACCTCCTTAGATGGATGGGGAAACAGGAAGGAGAGGTGGTGCGGGAGGATGGCACCATCTCTGAGTCACCGGGACCTCGGACCCGCTGCCTGCTGTGGGGGAGCGCTTCTGCCAGAGCCCTTGGCTCCTGGGACTGCCATCACCTGCCAGAACTGTGCTCTGGGAGGTGTCCTCTCCCGGGAGAAGCCCTCACTTCCCTGCTCCCTGGACAGGGTCCCTTCAGGTGTGCAGCTTGCCTGTGCCATGTGCCTGTTGGCTGAGCCAAGGTGTAGGAATGGGAACAAAGGGAGGGCTGCACCCAGGACCCATCCAAAACTCTGCCTTGGCTCCTGCAGCAGCTGCTCAGATCTGCCTGCAAGGAAAATACAGAAGCACTGCAGCAAGTGGATGTAGGGATAAAGTGTCTGCTCAGAAATCTCCTCCTCATCCCTGGCAGACAGCTCTGGCTGTGGCTCCAAGGTGTAAACCTGCCTTTTGCCCTCTGGAGCTGCTGTCCATGCGTCGTCACAAAGGCTTGGGAAGAGCTTTGGGGTCCTGCATCCAGCAGTCGTGCTGTTAATAATAATCCCTTCTTGAGATGCAGCATGCTTCATTTCTGTTTGCAGAAAATGATGGCACTTAATTTCAAAAGCATATTTCCCACAATTTTTTTTCTTTTTTTTCTTAATTTAAGTGCTGCAGAATTAAATTTGAAATTAAAAATTATCAAGTTTTAATTTCCCAAGTTATTTTAATTTGTTTGGGATAATTTTCTAAGTAACAAACAGACCATGGTATTTCAGGGTCTTTGGGGCATCTGGAATCCACTGGAATCATTAGAAATGTCCCATTTGTTTCCTGAACAACAGAGACTGGTTAAAAAATAAAAGTAGGAAAAGAAAAGACATGACCAAACTGAACACCAAGTGATTCCAAGTCATACTTCAGTTATTTTTAAATTGAATTTCTTGTGTCCTTGGGAGTCATATCAAGGAATTAAACCAGATCTGCTTACCTGACAGCCAGCATGGGACCAGTGGCGGGCCTGAGAATGGCTCTGCTTTTCCCTGCTTTGTTGTACTGTGGGATCCAGTTGGTTGCTGCCTTTTTTATTTTGTTTGTTTTGGGCTTTTTTTTT
>VXBC01012174.1:954038-1009197 GCA_013399945.1 Ploceus nigricollis | reverse complement strand
TATATATATATGTATATACATATATATATATAAATATAACATTTGAAGGCCTTTTGTAAGGTTGATTATTTTGCAGGATTATGAGACAAAATTCATTTTTGGAGGAAGAAGCCAGAGTGTCCTCTCTAAACAAGAAACTATAAGATAGATGGTTTGGTGGACCAGAGTACAGTGACAAAAAACCCCCAACAACAAACCACGAGTCAAACCATGTTAAAGGTATTTCCCATCAATCTATTACATTTCAAAAACCATCTAAAATCACTGTGACTTGTTATGGCATTTTAAGGAAATTCTCTGTCCTGTCTAATAAAAGGAAAAAGAATACACAACCAGACTTGATTTGTTGCCATTTTATAAATGACTTGATTTTATAGCTATGTCAAAAAAAATACTGGGTTTTATTATTTTAATGATTGACAGTGCTTTGTTTGGATGTTTTTGGGGGAATCTGTATTTTGTCTGGCTTGGTTTGCTGATGCAATAATTGGTTTTGCAGATCTCTGTGCATGGCATGGCCCCGGTCAGGGTCCCTCCTGCTGGTCCAAGCTCCCCGCAGGTTTCTCGGGTTTGTTGTTTGGCAGAGGCACACACTTGTGCTGGCAGCTTGCAGGGTGTTTCTGTGGCCTGTTGAGTGGAACCTGGGACAAGAAGACAGAGAAATGAGGTAGATTTGCTGCATGGGTTAATGTTTGTTAGTTTGTTCTGTCCTGACCACGCTTTGGTGTGGGAGCCAGTGGGTTTTGAAAGGGATAAAAGGGGATGTGGTTCCCTTCCAGAGCGCAGGCAGTTCAGACAGCTTTGTTCCCTTTGACAGGGAAGGAATCTCTCCTTATGCAAGATAAGGGTTTGCTGCAGGAGATCAGTGTGAGAGCTCGTGTCTGACAGTGAGATGTGCACCAAAGAACCCTCATCCCTCAGGACCCTCCCATTCCCCCTTCCCGGTGGTTGGGGCAGACCTGTCTGAGGTCAGTGGTAAATCCCAGAGAGCCAGGAGAGGAGGAATGCTGTTTGGCTCTGCTGGTACCTGCCAGCCTGCCCTGAGGCTGCTTAGGACGTGTTGTGCTGCTCGCTGAATGTTCTGGTCCTTGCACAGTGTGTGTAGCTACTGCTGTGAATGATCTCCATTCTGTCTTCCTCTCTTTTTAAAACAAGTATTCCACAGTCCTTACTGCAGGCAAAATGCTGCTGTAGCCAGCAGCTGTTCTCCTAGGGCGGGATGGGAGGATGGTCCCACATCTGCCCAGGAGCTTTGGGAGAGGAGGAGGGGGTGGCTGGGCACCTCACGGCGCTGTGTCCAGCGCGGGGCCGAGGTCTCCTGCGGGAAAACAGCGTCCATCCTCTGCCCAAAAGACCTGGTGACTCTAGCAGGACTTCAGCCTATGGAGGACTGGTGTGAGCAGTGTCAGGGATGTAGTTGAGAACATCTGCCTGTTCCATACTGTCCCCAGTTAAAACTGGTCTGGAGGCAGGAGAAGTGACTGCAGAGGTCAGGGGTGATTGTGCCTTCTGAGCAGGTGCCACTGGGAATTGTGTGAAGTCTGTTCATAAAGCCCCAGTTTCCACTTGTTTTATTTTTCCTTCGTGCATTCTTGAGTTCAGGAAGCTCTTGGCTGTGCTTGCCAGCACAGTTCCTGCAGAATGGACAAACCTTGAGAGATTTCTTTTCCTAGAACCCCATTTAAGCAGATCATTTGTTCTCATTCCAGTGCACCATTAACACTGGGGGATTCCCAGAATTGCCAGGACTTTGTTGTCCTCTATCCCTGCAGGTGCTGCTTTCCCAAGGAGGCCATTGTGTGCCAGTATTTGAGAGATAGGGTTGGGTATGGCTCAGTTTCTCCTCATCAGAAACTCCTCAATGCTGAGTATGTGCAGCAGGGTCAACTCCCTTCTCAGGAGGGAGTGTGGCTTTGCCTTCTGCAGCAGCGTCAGAGGGGGCACATGTGCTTCTGCTTTTTTTTACTGTTCCGACTCACAAAATAACAAATTCTCCTCATTGAATGAGAAGGAGCCAGGTTGAGAATGTGCTCAGTGCAGGAGCATTGGCTGAGCCCCAGGGAGATGAGCTTTCTGCTGGGTTACTGAATGGCCTGTGCTGTGTGGACAGGGGTGCTGCTGACATTTTCTGCTCCCTTATGGGTTAGAGCAAAGAGTGGCCCTGCCTTGTCCAGTCCTGTATCTTGGCCAGTTTTTCTGTCCCCTTGGAATTGTGCCATGCAGTCTGTCTGTCTGATCCCCTTCATGGGTGTTGGCCTCCCCATCAGGAGCATCCCCCTTGGCCCGCCCAGGAGCTGCTCCAGATTTCGTGTGTACCCCTGTTCCCATCTGCCTTTTTCAGGGCTACCAGAAACATTCTTTGGGAATTTTCTTTTTGTTTTTTAAAGTCAGCGAACTTCACTCTATTCAGTGGGAAGAAGAGAGGCCACAGCCCTTCCTTTTCCTGCTCAGAAACTTTGGATTTACACTGATGCTCTTAGAAATCCCGTTCAGTACTGTATGACAAGGGGCACTTTAGGAATGTCTCTCCTCCTTTGGTATATGTTTTCCCTATGGAGAAAGCTATATATAAATATATATGTACACTTGGGGATTCATAAGATCTAATTTGTCCCCCAAAAAACCAATAAATATGAAGTTTACAAGAAATCTCTTCTGTTGTTGAATAATATTAGTTATTGGTAACCATGCCACAGAAACAATAGAAAATGGGGTTTCTGCATAGTAGGAGAATCACATACTCTGTCCTGTCACACCTGGCTCAGTGCCTGTTGGTCAGTGGAGATGGTTCTGCTGAGGGCAGGTGCCCTTGCAGCCCCTGTCCTGCAGCCAACAGCCAAATTGTGCTCAGGAGCTGGAGCTGTGCTTAGAGCTCAGGCAGCACGACCAGGGGTGTTTGCAGCTGGGCAGATGTGTGGGCACTGTGTGGGCACAGAACCCCAGAATGGCCACGGGGAAACCTCGTGCTGGGCTGCGCCTGCCCACGCCCTGCCAAAGCCACTGCCAGCTCGCCTGCCGGGGAGGTGCAGGCAGAGGGCAAGGAACCCAAACTGCTACTTTAAAATTATCCTGAAAAGAGCTCTTAATGCTGACACTTTAGATACAGGAATGTATTCCTGACCTCACCAGTAAAAATTTGCCAGATCTGTGTAGTTTATCTTAGGAAGGGAAGTGATCTGATTTCCCGTGTTCTCTGCAGTTGCTTGCCTGGGATCCAAGAGGCAGTGGGTCGTGTGTCCCTGGGGGCACGGTGGGGGGCAGCTGGTGACCCACATTTCACATGGGGAAATAAGGGCTGGAGCCAACGGCTGCTGTCGGGGTTTTTCTGCATGTGCGTGTGTGTATGTCCTTCTGTCTGTCCATGCTGGGGCTGAGTGTTGGGTGTCGAAGGCCAGAAGGGCTCCAGTGTCACCACTGGGCCCCTGGCCACTGGCACGGCTGGGTTTTGGTTTCTTGAGCAGAGCTGGACAGAGGGGACAGCCCTTTGCAGAGGCCTCTGCTCTCGAGGTGCCCACGGCATGTCCAGGGCGTTCATCATCCCACTGAGCCGCTGCTGCCGCTGCTGTTGGGCTCCTTGTCTTTTTTTTTTTCCTTTGTTTTATTTCAAAGTGGCCTTCTGTAACAAAAGAAACAAAAAAAATGCCTTTGGGTGGTTTAGGTGGAGGTGAGGTGTCGCTGCTGTGTCGGTGTCGGTGTGGTTGTCCGTGCGCACGCCTGGTAGATTCCTGTAGACATGCAATGCAAGGCTTATTGTGTCTGGTTTTTGTATGTAGCCTGTGTCTCTTTGGACTGGTTTGCATCCTGAGGGTGTTTTTTGCATTTAAAGAAAAAAAAAGTGAGAACTATTCCAGGTTGGGTGGGTACAAGGGGCTCTGGAGACCTCCCATGTCCAGGGGTCAGGAGGAAGGTGTCCTTTGCCCCATGCGATGATGTGGTCAGTGCTTGTTTGGCCCCTTTGCTTTCTGTGATGGGTATCCAGTGTCCCCACTGTGTCAGTGGAGTGAGCAGCCTTGGCCAGATGAACCAGGTGACCTCTGCTTACCTGAGCAGGACTTTGGCTCAGCCTGTCTTGGTGTTCAGGCACTTGCTTAATTAGCTTAGTTAGATATGTGGCTGCTGCAGAGGGCTCCTGGAGCTGGTGTGGAGGTGGGCAGCTCTGAGCACTCACAGGTGAGGCTCCTCTGAGACTTGGCATGTTTTTTTCTGAACAGTTGTTCATTCCAGTCTTATTTTGATTCTAAAAGCTATGGGGGTGAGGAGAGGAAAACCCTCATACTTACTGCCTATTTTCCATCCCTTGTTATCATTTGGGACAGATTAAAATGGATTATAACACTGTCTTTAGGTTAATTCCTCCCTGAGTGAAACATCAGTTGTTAGAAGCAGATGTTTAGTGTTAAGGAAAATAGGCTGTGGGTAGAATCAGTCATGGCTTCTTTCTGTCCCTGTTATACAGAACTTGATAATCCAGACTTGAACTATTAAAATACCAGCCCGAGCCCAGCACTGGATGGTGCAGTCTTGGCAGAGGTTGTGTTTGGCTGTTCCCAGGCTGGCTCACTCCTTGCCTGAGGCTGCTGAACAGCAAAGGAAGGCCCCACTCACCTCTATCCCTGCACTGTCAGGGCAGGGACAGGGCTGTTCTGTGCTGGGATTTGGTGGGAATGGGCCGTGGGATGTCATGGTGCTCCTCATCAGGACGGCGTGGCTGGTTCTGCTCTAGCTCTGGATGAGGCCCATTGATTCACCCCATTCCTTGTGCTGTGAATAGGAATTTGAGTGTGAGGGAGCGCTGGTGCAGAAGTCACCACCACGGAAATGCCCCAAACTCCCAGCCCGTCTCTGTTGTGAGATTTTCCCTGGCTGGCAGGCAGGCAGGCAGGCACGTCCTCCCCGAGGCTGTGTTGCTGTGGCAGGCACGGCCCCGCGCTGGCTGCGGTGCTGCCCGTGCCGGCCATCGGGAACGCTCCGGCCAGAGCCCCGGTGCCAATGCCTTATGGATACGCCTTAACAACCTGAGCCAAAAGTGTGGTGGGGCTTGACAGAGCGAGAGATCAGGGACTGACTGTGACCACCCAATGATTTATTGGCTTCTGGTCAGGCCCCAGCCTGGGCATCACTGGGTGAGGAGCCGTGGTGGGAGCGGGGACCCCCTGCTCTGTCACTGCATGTGACCTCCCCCTCTCCTGCCTAAAGCTTTTATTTATTTATGTTATCTCGCTGTGCTCCCCATGTTAGGAATGTGTCACTGGAGCTGCTGACTGTGAGCCCAGTTGCTGCCATCCCTGGCCCGGAGCCCCCGTCCCTCCCCTGCACCTCACAGGAGCCCCTGTGTCGCGCTCACCTGGGCAGGTGCAGTCTGTGTTTACAGTGAGGACGTGTCACTGTGTTACCAATTTACTGAAATACTGAATATTGACAAACTAGACTGTAAAGATTTTTATGTGTTTGGATACATCTGCTATGTGAAAAAGCAACTAATTTTGTACATATTGTATTTTTACTATTCAGCTGTACAATACTGGCTCTTCATGCTCCAGAATTTAGGTATCCAACATGAATGATATCCATGTAATAAGCACTTGCCTGAAATAAATATAAAACTGAAATAAACATGCACTGAAATCGGAAACAGGTTTCTGCATTTGCTTCCCTATGCTTTGCATGCAGATCCCTCACTTTGTTTGTGATTTCCCAGTTCCAAGAGCAATGCCTTCCCTCCCTCCGGAGCCACCGCGGCGCTCCAGGTGCGCGTCACGGATCCGCGGGGCTGGAGCTCACCCAGACCAGGCACAGAGCTTCCCGAGGGCCGCGTGTGTGTCTGGATCCAGCAGTGCTCTGCAGGGGGAAAGCAAAGTCTTTGCAGCTTCAGGAATCTGTGAGAACTTGGGAAACGGTGCCCTGTCCCGTGCCCTTCTCCTGCTGAGGAGCCCATCCCGGCCGTGCTGCAGGGCAGAGGGGTCCCACAGCCCCATCGAGGCCCAGCAGAGCAGCCTCGTGCCGGGACCCTCCTGCTGGGGCTCTCCAGCCCTCCTAGGCAGCCCCATCGGGGTGTCCTCCCTGTGCCGTGGGCTGGGGCTGTGCAGGGCGAGCAGAGATGGGCAGAACAGCCTGGCCAGACCTGCCTCACGAGGAACTCTCTCTGTCCTGCAGGTGCTGAAGTTGGAGTCCCAGGTTCTCCCGCTCCCTTGTCTCCAGCAGTGGATGGGACAGACGTGAACGGTCATCCAGCACTGGGCAAGTCAAACCCCACGGTGGTGTGGGGGGCAGCAGGTCAGGGGGTGGGGCTGGACCCCCAGGTGGGCTCAGGCAGAGGGGCTGGGGGGGAAACACCAAGTAATTAAAAATTACTCAGTAATTTAAAATTACTGAGACTGTGCAAAGGAAATGGTGGGGGACATTTGGGAAGGACAGAGGGAGAGAGCCAGCTGTAACCCCAGTTGTGGTGCTCAGGTGCCCTGCCCACCCCAGTCCCACCATATAGACAGGTGAACACAGAGGACACAAGGACACTGGAAGTTTATTTAGGCCAACATGTCCGTGGATGCACTTCATAAAGGGCTGATCCTTGTTGATAGGGATAAATACCTGACTAGCAGCTGGAACGAGCAGTGGCTGAGGGATGGCTGCACCCACCCCAGCACACAGAGGCCTTTGTTGGGCCTTTTTATGGTGAAATGGGGAAATGTTCCATAAGTCCCCAGGGACTCATCTCCAGGCAGACCTATTTAGCTTAAAAACCTGGAACACAGCTGCAAAAACTGCCAGTAGCAGCCAAGCAGCCAGGTGAGACTGAGGAGGGACCATGCCTGCTGCAGAGGAGACACAGCTGGAGGAGTTTAAGGGGTTTGAACAAGGACTGGGAGTGATGGAGGAGGATCTCTCCTGTAAGTCCAGCAGCTCAGCTGGATTCAATGCAGCTGCAGCACAATCAGGCCTAAAATTTCAGGATGAAACTCTTACTTCTTAACACTTGTCATAAGCCTATTTCTGTTCCTGGGCTGGGCTGGCTCAGGCTCAGCCAGTGGGTACATGAAAACTGCCCTTAAAGTAATTTAAGGGACCTTGGGAGTCTACTTAATGGTGACCTATTTATTGCCTTTAGCACTACAGCCCATGCAGCTCATCAGAGAAACATTAATTACATCTCTCCCCATCCTCCCAGACAGCCTCATCCCTGTTCCGTTGCTGGAATCACCTCAGGGGGACAAAAATCGCTCCCAAAGAGCTCCATGGGATGCCTTGATGATAAGTATTTATTCATAAGTTACATTTAAACATAAATAATTGAGCAATAAAGAGAACAGTCTGCTCTCAACAAAAATAAATAATACACAACATTGATAAAATCCAATCAGACAGAATGTTCTAACAAATACAGCAAAGTTCACGGGTTGGGTTTGTGTGAAACAGCTGTACAGAACATTCCCAACATACCAAAGGAAAATAGTGCAGTATTATCTGTACATCCATCACTCCCTGGGCTCTGGAGTTGGAGGTTTTTCTCACTCTTCTCATTCTTTTAAAAAATACTTTTCCAGTTTTCAAGTGAACAGACAGACACACGGGGCTGGGCAGGGGGGCTGGGGCACAGACTGTCCTGGGGCACACGGAGGGCTCCACACCCCAGCAGGGGCTGCAGCAGCAACTCAGAGCCCCCAGGAATTCCAGCTCCTTCACCTGGCAGGGGCTGGTCCTGCTTGCAGAGACCAGCGCCTGGTTTGTGTCTGCAGGACCCCACAGAGCCTCCCCCCTGAAAGCTCTGCAGGGCAGGGAGGAGGAGGAGTGTGCACTGAGGGATCTGGGGGAGGCTGGGCACTGCCATCTGCTCTCCATGGGCTGTGAATCCATGGCCCTGCACAGCCCAGGGAGCAGGAGCTGCCAGCGTGAGCAGGGTCCTGTCTGTGGGCTGAACCTGCTCACCTGAGCAACACAGGGCAGGGCCTGGCAGTTTGCAAAGCAGAACAAAGGCAGGTCTGTGTGGGCCATGAAGACTGAGCAGTGACAGCCAGTCAGCCAAGGCCAAACTGGTGTTTTAGCTCATGAGCTCATCACTGCTCCCATGAACTGTGGCATTTAGGTTAAGGCCATTCTCCCAGCCAGAAACCTTATCAGCTTTAATCACTGCTAAATACAAACCCGAATGTTTTAGCAGCTTGAGCTCAGACACATTCTCTTCCATGTTCAAGGCAAAGACAGTGAGGCTGGGACCATGCTCCTCCAAGGACTCAATCCAATGTCTGCAACAGTGGGCCCAGCCTTGCCTCCACGGCAGCTTCTGGCAGAGCACACAAGGTGCATCCAGGCTTTACAGGTGCAGTGAGTCAAAACAGAAATGTTGCAGTTTGTCAAATCCCCCCTTTCAACATCGCAAAGATGTAGACAGATGTCTTCTAGAGAGGGAAATAGAGAATGCAAAAAGATTTTGTCTAGAAATACAAAGTCAGTGTAACAAGGACTATCAAACACCAACCTCATCTGGTGAAGGGAAAGTTCGGGTTTTAAAAGTCTGTTACTGTCTCCTCACTATTTATTACATTACATGGAAGATGCAATTAAAACACCATTTGGAATTACAGTGCAAGGAATGCTCCATCCAGTGGCTCACAGCGAGGCCCCAGGGACAGCCTGCCCATGGTCACTTGTTCTCAATCAGTGTCTGCACTTTGTAGACGAGGTCTCTGGCTATCCTCAGGATCTCCGCAGCATCGTGGTGCTCAGCCATTTCTAAGAGACACAGACAAACATCTTAACTGCCAGCACCACCTTCCTGCCCTGGCACTGATATTCATGTAGCAGTAGCAATAATTAATTACTGTAACAAGCAGCAATCCCAGAACATTCCAGGGGGTTGGTTTTGGAGAATTAAAGACAGAAGAAGTGGATGAATCCCTTGTGCTGCAGGACCTGGCATTGAGACTCAGAGCTTAAAACGATCATGGGTTTGTCACAACAAGAACTGCACCAGACAGTCTCAGGAAGGGAGAAGGAGTAAAGTCTCGTTACTTTTTATCAAAATGGCTCTTACCATTAAAAAACTTGATGATATCAGTGAAGTCCATGTTGTTATCACGGATAATCTCTCGATAAACTTCCACAAGTGCTAAGGCAATGAAAAGGACAAAATGTTCTGAAGAGATGTGCTTTGCTGCCCAAATAACTTCCCACACTGTAAATACATCCTCGTACAACAATTCTGAATGGGAATAAACATTACAAAAGCATCTGATTATTCAACTGACCATGTCCCTCCTCTCTCACCAATGTCTACAGGCCTTACTCAGACATGAACAGACCCTGAAGACTCCTCCTTTTCCTCTCCCCCTCTCCTTCAGCCAACTCCTGTCACTTGTGCACGTAAGGCACAGAACTGGCTTAAAGAACAATTACCACAGCCTGGAGGTGGGGTGGTGCAGAGCCAAGCCCAGGAAGGTACCTGAACCACAGGGACCATGTGGGAGCAGCACAGGAGGCCCGGGTGTTCTGCAGGGCTACGTGACAGGCTGCAGGTCTGAACGTGTGTCCAGGTGTATCTCAGCTTTGCAGTGGGCCTGTCAGCACCAACACTCTGCTGGAGTGTGCTTGTGCAAGGATCCTGGGATCAGGGGTGCTCCCACACCATACAAGGCACCTCACTCCAAGTACAGCAGCTCCTGAGCTACTGCTGAGGTGCTCCTTGTTATCACAAGGATGAGACAGGAAGTATCAAAGCTCACAGAGGAGTGGGATCACCTTCTTGAGCAAACAGGTATTTACACTGGGCAGGAACTTGGTTTCAATCACATCATCAGGAATTTGCAACTCCCCTTTCTAAGCCTGGACTCGTTCCAGTGCTGTTTCATCTCAGAGCTGCATTACTTTCCTGGCTACAAACCCTCCAGTGATCCCAGCTGCCACTCACCATCCTGACAGACACTCACACCAAAACACAGAGCTGTTACAGTTCTACACAACCCTAAACTACAGGCACAGAACATTATTACCTCTTTTAAAGTCAAGCAGGAACCAGCGATAGCAGAAGTAAAAATGAGTGTAATCTCCATTCTGGTGCATCAATTCAAAAAGTTCTGAGTCCAGAATCTAGAATGGAAAATATAGCTGTTAGGATGTGGTCTGAAAGCAGCCAAGGTCAGAGGTGCTGGACTCCCACTCTGCTCCTCATCCTGTGGGCAGAGCAGCTGCTCAGCCCAGGAACAGCCCTTTGCTGTGTGTGCCAGTGCTGTGACCTGGGTGCCCTGACTCAGAGCTGAGCTGAGGAGTCACAGCTGATCTTTGCCATGACTTTAAAAGGCCAAGGAACAAGGTGAAGATCCTGCTGATTTTCAACAAGTGGCAAATGTCCATCTCCACCTCCACCCCTGCTCTCAGGCTGTAACTCTACAAATCCACTTACAACTCCTCCCCCCAGCTCTGAAGTCACACCTGAGCCCCACTCCTTGGAGCTCCTACCCTTCACTGTGGCAAGTCCTGAGCCTCTGCCAGAGCCTTGTCTTCTTTCAGATACCCTTCAGCCATGCTCACCTGGATGAGGGACCGCATGTTGGCGAAGTGTGTGTCCATAGCACCTCCATTGGGGAAGTTCTGGCTCATCCTCTTCATCAAGTGGCTGAAGCAGCTGTAGGCCAGCTGATCTGCAGGGACAAGGCAGACACTCAGTGCTGGCAATTGTGGGACTTCTTGAGCCAAAATAATAGAACTGCAGGGCTTGGGAAAAACAGGGTCTTCCCCTTTGCTGTTCTCTGAATCCCAGGATTTAGATGAGAGGTTGGTTTCTGTCTCTGGACCATTTTTACTAGTTAAGTTTCAAAGAATCCAGCCTGCAGTTGACTTTTCAGCATCAGCAACTACCAGAACACAGTAATTTTATTAACTTTGGTAAAATTTAATCTGGAACTCAGTGAGTGCCAGGGCAGCCCCAAGAAACTAATGTTAGCCATTTCAACAGCCACAGAGAAAACATAGATCAGGAGCTGCAGGTTTGATTTTGCCTGGTTAATTAACCAGCCCTGCTAATGCAGACAACTCCTTCTGAAAAAGCATTTCTAAGGAAAGACCTCACTAAGGATACCAGCATGTCCCAAAGGCAAACCCTTCCTACCATTGTCAAGAATAACCATCAAAGGAGCCAGGAGGTCACACATGCCTTGGACATAACCAACTTCTAGGTGCTCCCAGACATAGCTGTGGAAAGAAGAAATCCTTGTATTGAAGGCTGATTCCATATGTGAGATCAAACCCTAAGCTGCTGAAGGTGTGAGTCTCAGAACCTTCTGACACTTCCCAGAGTATTTCACAGCCCTTTACTGTTTGCTGCCTGGATAAAGTGGCCCTCTGAGCATGGAGCTATCATCCTGATCAGGAGAAACCCAAACCTCAGAGTACATTCAGAGAACAGTTCTCTAAAATAGGGTCTGTCAGTTGAGAAATCTTCTCAAACCTGCATTCCAAACTTGGACCCATGCTCTAACCTGCCATCCTGCCTGTTCCTCCTTCTGGCAAGTTGTTTCTAAGTCATTAGTGATAATTCTTATTGACTTTATTTGCATATTATTATAGTTTATAGATTAGCTTACAGATTGTGACAGAAATGTGGAAGTAGTTGGGTTTACAAGCTCATTACCTGCACATGACATTTCGGAGCTTCTCCAGGTTCTCAGCAGTAAAATACCAGTAATTCCGGTCACATCTCTGGACATCTTTATCAATTCTGTGCAAATTTAAGGCAACAGTGTCCAATAACTCTATCTAGAACAGAGAAGTTTTAGTTAGATCTGCCAAGTTTACAGCATTCCCAGGACTCTGTGCAAATTTGCTCTGAGAATCACCAAATCAGAAACAGAACAACTATACTCTGAGCAGATGAGGGCATCGAAATACTCAATTACTGTCAAAAATGCCAGGTAAAACACATTTATTTTCACTGGGAAATGTGCCAAACCTGTCTTATTTCCAAATGGCTATTTCCAGCTAAATAACTTCAGCAGAGAGAAGCAAAAACTATGCTGCTGTGTGACAGCAAGAGTAACAGAGGTGGTGGCATCTTGAATCTAGATTTAGGTTGTGGTTCAGTTTGACTAGATGGAGGTTTTAGCTTGATTTAAATAACATTAGACTCTTACAAGCAGTATATTGTCCACACCCTCAGGCACTGGAAAGTTCTAACTGCTAGAAATGTACCACACTGATTGCCTTGCCCTCCTACTTAAAAAAAACACCCAAATTTTTCTTGCAGCTTTATTCCCAGATGAATAGATTTAGATGGAAAAATCCTCAGTTATCATCCCACTAGCTGTAGTTCTAGTTTGGGACTCTCTCTCATTAAATCCTATGTGAAAAAGCACCAGGGTTTGCTAAAAAAGCAATGCTGTGCAGAGAGATGATGGTACTTCAGTTGTGACCTACTGTGTAGGACGCAGCGCAGACCGAGGCGACATCCACTAAATAATCCACCTGGGAACTCAGCTGCTCCTCTGAGACAGAGTCCTGGCACTGCAGCACCCCTGGCTTGGCTCTCTGCGCTCGGGGTGTGCCCAGCTCAGTCCTTCCCACCTCAGTGCTGCCTTCTTCCTCAGCCCCATCCTCGAAGGAGCCGCTCTGCCCGTCGTCAATGCTGGACAGGATGCCCGAGGCCACCGAGTAGTTCCTGGAGGACGGCAGCCCCGAGTCGGGCGAGTCGAACTCCGCGGGGGCCGCGGGGGCCGGCGCCGCCGTCAGCGAGGGCTCCTCCTGCCCTTTGGGGTCCTGCTCCGCTGAGTCCGTTTCATCCACAGATATAAACACCTGCGACATGCAAAACCAAACACACACTTCAACAGCAGCCATCATTTGCTCCGTGCTGGGTCTGACTAAAGGACCTACAAGGAAGAGATCTGGAGAGCTGTTCCTCTGCTGAGAGGGGATCTGCCTTCGTAGGTGAACCTTAGAGCCCCTTAGGCATGTCCTGCTTAAGAACAGCTGTAGACTATCCAAAATTCAGACCTGCTCTTCACTCTAATTCGGAGACACCACAGCTCCAATCTCTGTCCAGGATTCAGGAACTGTGCTAATTTCCATCTTTGCCTCCTGGGGCTGCACCTCTGCAAATGCTGAGCACTGCCCCCTCCAGATGGTGAGTGGGAAGGGAGTACCTACATCATTGCTGATGGTGGAGTCCCTGTGGATGAGCCGCTGGACGTGGCTGTCAATGCTGCTGCCCGATGAAAACTTGGCCAGTGTGGCTGAATGCGACTCCTTCTCTCGCTGCTTCACAATGACCTCGCAGGCCTTCCACTCAGCCATCACCTTCTGGTACCTCAGAGCAATGTCTGCATCCACCTGCAGACAGAGACACGTCCTGAGACCCTGCCCTCCTTGCCAGAAGGCACTGACACTGGGAGGAGACAGGAGGGAGAGGTCTAAGGCAGGTGCAGAGTCTCAGACTGAAAGCCCAAAGGGTGCCGAGGCCCTCTTGCTGCAGCAGTACATTCCTGTGACTGGAGAGGAGTAGTCAGGTGTTGGGTTATTAAATGCAGGGAATTAATAACTGTAGGCACCAGAAAGGATCCATATAAGCAGGTGTATACACTATCAACAGCACTGTGCCACTGTGACAGTGACCCAGGACAGAACAAAAGATGTCATGTGAAACTTCACACAGAAGTCAGATGCAATCTGCGGAGCAAGCGCTGCCTCTACCTGCATCATCCCTAATTCCATCACACCTCCTTCCAACTCCTCTGTTCCACCTCTAATGTAGCCCTTGTGAAGAATTCCAGGTCACAGGTTTATAGACACCAGCCTGTACAGAGTCAGATCCCGGGAGAACTCCGGAATCCCAGCTCCCACAGCCCTGTCCTGTGGCTGCACTGTGCATGGCCAAATCTATCCACACTGGGCACCACAGGAATAAAACAGATCTTTGTCACTGGTAGCTTTCTCTTTTGAAAGACAGCCACAGAAACCCCCTTGAGCTATTAAGGGACATGTAGCAATTTTACTACTCTGTCACTTGTCAAGAGCTGAAGAGAAACCACAATTGTGAGCTGGCTCCAGGCTCCGTGCTCGGCTGGCTGAGCTGCAACCCGAGCGCTCCTGCTAAGAGCTGCAGGCTGTTTGTCACTTGAGGTAGCTGTCGAGTCATAAATCATAAAATACAACAGTTAGTGGAGGGCTGGAGGACAGCCACATCTGGGAGTGCAAAAATACCATCAGAAGACAAAGATGATAAATCACCTGCAATGACTTCAGTTAAGGACACAATGAGTTTCCTGTACGTGCAGGTGTTATGACTGTTTTCCTGTCTCTCATTTAACAGACTCCCACATTCAGTCTCCAACAACCTATGGAGAGTTTTGAGGAGTCAGCTATTACTCGTGTTTACTACTGGTGAGTAGCTCATTACAATTCCAGGTTAAGTTCAGAGTACCCCTGGGTTAGTAGGGTACAAAATCAGGGAGAAAAATCTTCTGTAGGAGCCTGTGTTCTGCAGATCAGATCTTTTCTATCTTGTAACATCTCTGTATGAATTTACTGTAATTCCTATCATACAGACTCCAGTATTTATCTCTTCTTGCCAAATCTCCTATGTTCTAGCTGTACAAATGCACGTGCCCTTTGGAGATGGGGCTAGCATCCATGAGAGATGGCTTCACATCTCCCACTCTAAAAACAAAACATCTGGGTCCTTCTGTTCATTTCCAGACATACCTTTTATTTTTACACATGGATCATAACTCTAATAGTTCATATACTTGTGGAGATCAGAGACAGCAAAATGCAATCTATGCAAGAAACCTCCAATATCCTTGCCTTTCTTGAAAATCTGAGATTAAAAAAAGAATGGAGCAGTGCTCAGTAGAACATTCCTGATGTACACACTACAGCCAGAAAATCTATAATAAACATCTACTAAGATGACTGGATTCAGGGGGGGCAATCTGGACTCTGACCCAGTTTGAATAGTGAAGGGCTCTGTTTCTCCATCTGTGTTCAGAACTGGCTTTTAAAGATTATTGTGAGGAAAACAAATTGCCACAGCAATGTTAGTTTAGTGCCCCATTTGCAAGGCACTGATTTGTCCATGGCAAGGCTTGAGGTCAGGCTGCCCTTCTGCTCTGCAGGTGCTCACAGGGATATAAATTACCCCTTGGCATGTAAAGTAATTGGGAGTTAGCAAATGCCAAATGTTTTGATATATAAACCACTCCTTATCAATTTAATCCAGAACAGAATCAGCTACTGCATGAGTGCTACCTCCCTGGTAATAACACTAACTGAAAAGCAGATTAATGTGTTAATTACATTCCAGGCCAAACCTCATTACTGTTCCATGCAGTTCAGCCGATCTTTGGGTGATGTTGCAGAAAAGCAATGTTTTACCACCACACAGTAACTCCAGAGGGTCCATCTGGGCTGTTCCCAGGTCCAGAAAAAGTCCACGCATGCAGATGCAGCACCGTGGAGAAAAGGTAGTTATTTCAAGGAGCAGTCTCAAGTATAATTCAGCTAACACACCATATAAAAGAGAGGTGAGTAAAATTCCCATCCCAATGTCAATGTCTCCCCATTGTATAAGTGACAAATTTGTGGACACAGGGTGTGCTCAGGGCACGTGCATGCCACAGACAGAGCTCAACGCAGGTTCCCTGACTTCAAGAAAGAGAGAACTCTCATTTAGTGACATTCAGACATTACAACATAGTATCAAAACCCCTCTGCTAGCATGTGTTACTAATGTTTTCAGTAGTGTTTTTCCCTTGGGAATATCACAAAGTAATAAAGACCAACAGTTGCTCGTCAGAAAACAAAACCTACTCTGCAGATGTAACTCAGATTCCACGGAAGCTACGGCTTACCTGGTCCATCTCCTTCTTGGCCATGCCAAATTTGTAGTGACCCAGCAAGAATGGCCACACTTCCTTCCGAATCTCATGCTGGACCCCACCATAGTAAACTCTTCTTAGTAATTCCAGTTCCTTGTAGTTCTACAGTGGCCAGGAGAAAGAGGTGTTGAAGGCAACACATCAGTATTTAACTCAGGTACACTCAGAGACACTTCACACTGAGTACAGAGACAGTGAAATACATGCAGGACACTAAATAAATTCTGCAGCTTGATTCAAGCCTTTAGGACCTTAGCTGAAATCCAGCCTAATATAGGCTGTCATGCCTTCCATAAAAATAATCTAAATTTGAATAGATCCATTGCTTTGATAATAATTTATATCTTTGCCATCATCAGAGAAGCAGAGGAGAGAAGAGGTTGTAAGAACTGACTCTCTCTCACGAGTTGAGCAGTGACCCTGTGGTCAAACACCTTTAATATTTCCTGGGGCCCACTGCAGGTGATTTCCTGCCCAGCGCAGCAGCGTGTGGAGCCCGTGCACGGACATTAAGGGCACGTGTCACTGACCTTCTTGTCCTTCTGGTACTTGCTCCAGACCTCCTTGGTGAGGCCGGCGGCGGCGCTGGCGGGTCTGTCGGGGGGCACGATGCTGTGGTTGACCAGCGCCGAGAGGTGCGTGCGCACCGTGGACAGGTGCCGGCAGTGCGCCAGCCCTGCGGGGACACCGAGGGGGCAGCTCAGCCACAGGGGCCCGAGGGCCACCTGGGAACCCCCAGGGACAGCCCTGCCTGGACTGAGCTCGCTCTGCACCGTGTGAGAATGAGCAATTACGGCAGAGCCAAAGGTTGAACAGATCGGACACAGACCAGCAACATCCACGTCGGGTATTACACTGCCACGTAAAACTACATTCTGTCTTTGCTGTGCATCTCTCCTCCCACTGCCAGCAGCAAAACTCACAAACACTGAAACACTGGCACTGCAGCTGCATCCACCCTACTGCCCTGAATTTAGGGTCAGACTGCTTTCTAAGCCAAACATCCCATGTTGTTTAGATAAACATATGGATACCACATGGGCCAGACATAAGAAGCTTCACTTACATCCATAAAAGGCTCTGGAAATGATCTGCCTCTTCATGCTTTCACACAACATCTTTAGGGGAGTTCTGTGGAGAGGCATCAACAGGATAAGAGCAGGTGGTGAAGACAGAGAGCATCAGGAATTTCATGCTGATCCCTGTATCCTACACACAGCAATTTTTTCTCTGCACCAAGATTTATTTAGTTAAAGGACACAGTAATAACAAACTCCACTTATTAAAGCATTTCCCCCACCAACGTTTTGGCCCCAGACAGATTTCCCCTGGCACACACAGCCACAATTGCTGCAGGTGCACTGTAGAGGTCTGTGTCGAACTGAACTGTTGCCCTTCATTCAGTTGTTAATGACTTGTTAAAGATAACATTCCCAGAGCTGAAGTATTTTACACTAGACAAAAGAACTAGGTGAAATTTTTCTACCAAAGTGTGACTTGAGCACAGTTTAATAGGTTAGTTTTAATAAACTACATTTCTTGCTGCCTAATTTCATCTTTTTATATTAGAAACTACTTGAAAATTGTTACTTGAAAATTGTTACTCTTTGTCTTGAGTGCTGCAACCACTCAAACCTTCCTCTTTTGCCCACGGCATGCACACAGTCCCCAGGTAAGCGCTCTGCACAGCTTGCTCACCGGTCATGGATGCAGGTGCAGCAGCTGGGGATGTCGTAGGGAGAGCTGCCCATGGAACAGGAGATACAGGAGGAGCCCTGGCTGCAGTGCTCCAGCTGCCACGACAGCAGGTTTGCCCCAAAGCCTTGCATCTCTATCATCTCACTGGTGTCTGTGGAAAAACCAAACAAGACAGAAGGACATCAGCCTCTTCCATTCTCTCCCCCTCCTCCTTCTGTGCATCCTGATGGTTCATGCTTCACTTCTCAGGCTCTGAACTTCGGTTTCAGAAACAGGAGAGCAGCATCCTCAGAATCACTACTCTGGACCTGCAGCATGCTGTGCAGGGTCCCTTCCCAGGAAGGCAAACCCCTTCACCATTTGCCCCTCTCTTGCCCATGCACATCCCAGTTCATGTTTCAAGAGAATAGAGAAAAGGGTGCTGCAGTAACAACTAAACTGGTTCTTGTGTAATATTATGGAAGTGTTATTAATGACCAGAAGAGATAGTCTAGCCCAACCTTCTATTTAATTCAGGCCTCAGAATTTCATTTTGCAGTTCCTGGAATCAGCCACAGAACTGCTGGTCCAGCCAGAGTGAAAGCTGGAGCATGAAAGAAATTAAAGCAAAC
This sequence comes from Ploceus nigricollis, assembly GCA_013399945.1. Classification (NCBI taxonomy): domain Eukaryota; kingdom Metazoa; phylum Chordata; class Aves; order Passeriformes; family Ploceidae; genus Ploceus; species Ploceus nigricollis. The sequence goes on along the minus strand of VXBC01012174.1, from coordinate 991,028 downwards.
TGAGTCAGTTACTTTCAGAAGATGCTTCTTTCCCCCTCAGAACCAGATCCTAAAATACTTAGCACAGAAGGACAGTTCCAGTCCTGCCAATGTCTACTCTCTACAGGAGCATGTGATCCAACTGTACAATGCAGCTTCCTGAGCTATCCCTGCTCTACCAAATCTATTTGCCTTTTTAACCAGCTTCAGAAAGGCAACTCAAAAAATCAGCAGCTCCCTTCAGAAAGCTTGGCTTCAGCTCTTCAGCCTTCCCAGCTGGCATTTGAACTTGTGGGGTTTTTGGTTTATAATAAATAACTGGCCTTTCAGCTCACCCATGATTAAAATTAAGGCAAATACAATAATGTATGTCATAAAGTATGCCACTAAATTAACATTTACAAGCAAAATCCAGTCCCCTGGGCCGTGCTTTTAAAACAGATATTTGTTGAGTGGTGGGGAGGGGCAATTCCAAACCATCTCATGCATTTTAAATCAAGGTAGCACAAAGCATTTTAGGAGTGCCTATTAGAAAGTGGGCAGAGGTGAGGGAGGAGTGGAGTAAACCCATTTGTTAACAGAAAAAGCACAGGCTCATGCGGAAGCAGTCATGTGTGTTTCATTTCACAAAACAAAGTGTGATGCAAAAATGCTCTTCACCTTAATTCTTCAGGAAGGAGCTGAATGACCCAGTCTTTATTGCAGCTTCTTATTGGGTTCAAATAAAAACCACTGGATAAACATTTTTAGATCATTAGTTTTTGCCTCCCCTCTGTAGACAGGAAAATTGGGTTTTTCAGTTCTAATTTTTTATTCTGTTTTTTAGAGAAACAAGGAAAGAACCCCACAGAACCTAAAGATTCAGATGAAAGGTACCTGAATTAGTGAAGAATTAGAGTGAACAGCATCTTTTATTTAATTGTAGTGGTGTTATCTGTAACTTCAGCTACATGCAAAAGTCGAGCATGTTGCAAAATGTCAAAGCAGATGGCTGGCAAACCTGCTACAACAGTGTTGTCATTATGGGATGGGGCTGCTGGAGAGACAGCAGCCCAGACAGGCTATTCCCAGGCACATCCCTAACTCTACCATCCCCTTCAAGATTAAATAACCAAAAGCAGACACCTGACAGCCATTCTAGTGGGATAAGTTACATGTTCTATCAACTGACTAAAAACAAAATTGTATTCCTTATGGTTAACGTGTATGTGGCAGTTAAATGTCTTCCTTCCCATTTTCCAGGCACAATCAGTTAGGACACACTGAAACTTCCTAAAACAGTCTTTTTCAAGGGCAACACTATTTTTGGAACTTCTTTCCATCCATGCCTGCCAAGAACTCTTTATTAACTTGGGCTGGGCTTTATCAATTTCCAGGGGCTCCTCCCTTGGGATAAGTGTGTGGGCAGCCTAGAAGAATTGAGGCTCTCCTTGAACACCTGTTCATACCCTGTCTAACCCAGAACTTTGGCATTGTACAGAGATGCAGGGCAATTGTCACCAGTCCGGGCTATAAGAGAAAGCAAGAACTTCTCAGAATTCAGAGCTAAACTACTGGATGCCAAATGCACACACATCTTGAGAATACCAACTTAAATAATATGAAGAAATAGATGACAAATTTGTGGAGGGGTGGTGGAGCTCACAGCCGATCCTCTGAAGCCCACCCAGCCTATGGATGCAAGTGGAATGAAAGCACTGACCCCAGACAGGCACTGCATCTCCACACAGCCTTCTCTGCACACTCTGCTACCTCGTCTGTGAGATCACAAAGCTGTTACACTCCTTCCTTCTTTCCTGAGAACCTGCTCTAGCATCCAGCCTTTATGAAGGTGGGGCAGGAAGCCCCACAGGAGAGGAGGTGTGCTGCTCAGCAGCACTCACATCAAGGGACAGGGAAGATGCTGTTCCCACTCCCCACAGGCTGTGAGCCCATTCCCAGCCTCTCCACAGTCACCTCCATCTCCAGATCTCATGGTGTGAGTGAAATGTCTTTCCCTGTAATAATGCCAACACTGTTGTATGCATCAGTGGAAGGAGCTGCAAGAGAGCTCTGGGACACAGGGGGAGGAGGATAAAAACCTTTCATCCTATTAGGAGCTGTGAGGTTCCGAGAGCAGATCATTGATAGCATTGCGTGTAGCTTATCTTCCTCCTCCTCATCATCGTCAACAGAGGTAGAGCGGCTGGCAGCTAAGTGGTGGTAGTTAATAGTTACTGCTCAAAGAAAATAGTGAAAGAGGAGCATAAGAAGAAAGAACTCAGTGCTGTGGGAAAGCTCAAAAGGACATGGTCAGCAAAGACAACGGACCTGAATCCTGCCCTCTGCTCAAGGGCACAAGCTCTTGTAAATGGGTGTGAAAACTGAGTTTCTTACAGAAACAAAGCATGCTCCACCAAACTCAGGCCAGCCTTTGAGTGTGCACAGGCTGTGAGAGGACATGGGAGCTGTGCTCTCAGCAAGGGAGAAAGATCCCAGTTCCAGCCTGCAGCAGCTGAGGATGCTTTTGAGCAAAGCTCCACGGGAATTCTAGGCTCCAGCTAGCTTCTGTCCTTCACTGTGCCCTAGCAGTGCTGTGGCCCCTTCTCTGAAACCTGTGCCAGATCCTTCTGGACAGCAAACATCACTCCCAGCTGTGTGTGCCTCTGCAGACATGCAGAGTTCCTGCCTGGCACAGGACCTGCAGCTCCTGCCCCACGAGCCCCAGGGCTCTGCAGCCCTCCACCAGGCTTTGCTGGTGTGTGCAGGGACTTACCTGTGCCAGCCCAGGAGCCCTGACAAAGCCCAGCCAGCACTGTGGCCCAGGCCCGGGGTCAGGAGGCTGCAGGGGAGACTCCTGCTTTCTCAGCTGCAGTAAGTCCCAGTATGAGCAGTAACTCCAAATCCCCTGTAAACTTCAGGGTCTGATCTTCCCAGGAAGTTCTTGCTTCTTTGCCAAGGGGAATAAAACTGAACATGCTGTTTGAGAACTAGCTCAAATGCCTTCTTGCATGTAAGGAATTTGTATTCACTGATGACATGAGGTGGTTTGGTGCTTGGGAATTCATTTAGTTCCTTGGAAGGGCCTTTATTTATCCATTGTTAAGTTTGTGCTTCCAAGCCAGGAAAACTTAGCCCAGGGAGTTCTTGGGGTACTTTTAAGGGTTTATGGCTGAGTTTTTTTCCTAATAACAACATTATGAGCAAGCATTGTGGCCAGTAAAAATATCCTCACTTCAGGAGCAAAACTGCTCTTGGCTAGTCAAGCAATCTTTTTTGTTTCAGTCTCAGTTTGCAAGCCCAGGGGAGTATTTTGAAAACTTGCTCTGTAAAACACAGAGTAAATATAAGATTTCCCACCTCAACTCCATTTCCACTAAGATAACAAGTTTCACTGCATTAAGGAAACGTAAGCTGTACCTGTTGATCACAATTATCTCTCGGTGAAATTTATAAGAGGTTTGGTATTTTTACCCCCTTACAAAAATGTGTCTTGTCACCTGCAGGTACTTCCCAGGATATTACTTCAAGATTTTCTCAGATGCCTGATTTGGTTTTTCATTTGGTTTTTTTCAAACAAAGCAGAACAGAGGCACTTACTGTTATCATGCTTGTGTCCAGGATAAATAATTCTGAAGACATAGTCCGTGGAAGTGTCCTCAGCTGGCATCTCCTCCAGGTCCACTGATTTGTTGCTGTTCCGTTTTCGAAGCTTTGGAAACACCTTGCCCTAGAGAAAATAATAATTCCATACATTCAGCTATGAGTGACTACCAGAGTACAACAAACTAAGTACTACAGACCTTTGGCATCTTAGATCTCCAAAGTTTCAATGTTGGGAGGAGGTGAGGGAAAAAACAGTGGAGTCATATACAGGTGGTGCTTTAGGGGTACTTAATACTACTTTTCTGTGTGCTGTAAACCAGTCTTTTCTTGTAATCTATGGGAGCTGAGCACCCCAAGCCTCTGGCAGTAGCTCTGTCCAGTCCATCTGAGTCTCACTTCTATTGTGTGGGTTTGTATCTTGATGCAACAGCAGGTTCCAGCTCATTGCTCAATGGGGTAATGAAGGTATGAACAATTTTTAAAGACCACATGTATAAGAAGCAGACTGGACTAAATGGAGCTATTTTGCATCCTACTTTACCATAAAGCAGCTTGAAGTCAGTGCCAGACCCTGTGGAGCAGAGATATCAACACTAGGCTCACCCAAGAGCTGACCAGAAAAAGCAGTACCTTGCCCTGCTGGGACCACAGCGGGGGCTCCAGCTGGCCACGGGGCAGGAGCCCATTTTCCAGACAGGACAGGAAGGCGAGGAGGTGCCCTCCTTGGGGGAAGTGCAGCGGAGGCCTCTGGGTCCCATCCTGACTCACCAGCACTAAAGTCCATCTGCTTTCTGCTGCAAGGAGGACAAGGGGAGTCCACACTGTTACATCAGAGCCTCAGTTTTCTGCTCTTACCTTCTAAGTGAATTTTATTTGGGATCATCTCTAAGTAGATTAATAAACCTTTGTACGGCACAGTGTGATCTAAGGATGATATCAGCCCTTTAGTCCTAAAGAAACTCAAGATACAAGCAAACTATGAAAGCCTCATACAGTTGTCATCCTCTATCAGCGGGGACTGGAGATTTTAACACTCATTCCCACATGGCCAGAACTAGTCAGAGGTGTTCCCGACATTGAGGGAGGAAAAGCAATCATTCAAGTGGTTCTCTTGTTTATGTATTTTTAAGGAATATATGCTTAAGGGTTATGCTTACGTTGCTGGTGGCAGTGGATGCAGACGATCTGGCTCAGTGGCACAATCAATGCGTAGTCCCAGTAAACACTAAAAAGGAAGGAAAATGCAGGAAACATTATTCTTTCCATATTCAGGAATGCTTGTAGTTACAAGCATCTGATAGGAAGAACTCTACTAAGTTAATAACTGCTTATTAAATTTGGTCAATGAAAGTAAAATATTAGTCAAGTAAACGGCAAAGGAAAGCTAGTTTCTCCACACTGGATATTCTGGTACCAGGTTTGTACAACCTCTGCTTCCCTCTTCCCCTCCCCTTCCTCTTTCCTGGTGCCCCCCAGCAGGTTACACAGTTCTTCCCATCTTTCCTGAATGCAATGAGTACCTTTTCTCCAGTTCTGAATCTCCAAGGGTTCCATTCATCAGCTGGTTTGGAGTCCATTTTAATGTCAAACTATCTGCTGATTGATGAAGGGAGAGATACCCAGGAATTGCCTCCAAGTCATCTTTCTGTTCACAGAAGCAACAAACAGACAACCCAGGTGACTCAAGTGCACAAAATATCTAAATAAAATATATGCCCCAGTCTTTCTGTGCCATGCAAGTTACAAAGCTGCAGTATCTGGGAAGTGCGGAGGGAAACCCTAACAGCGAAAGCACTGGTACACAATATTGGTACTAGCAGGAGGGGAAAAACCACAACACAGTCAGCTGGTTTATGAAATACAGTCCAGTGTGTTTGTTCCTGCATACAGTCCACTGCTCATTGAGAGTGGTCAGGCAGTGAAAGCATTTGTCACGTGTCAAATCTACCCCAGCACGGGAGAGCCAAGCAGAAGACAGCTCTGTGCTGAGAACAGAATGCAGCGAGCCCTTGCCAGGTGGGAGCTCTACCCCCAGCTCCACCCCTGCCTCCTCCAGTCACAGCCCAGGCTGCCCGCACTCACCGGCTGCACCAGGACGTTGTTTTTGCCGTAGAGAAGGTGGGTCCGGGAATTCTGGTGCAGGGACTCCACGTACTCCCGCGCCGACGCAGCAAAGCGATCTTCCGACATGCTGCCGCTGGAGTGGCGCTTCCGGATCTGCAAACACAGCCAGGGCAGCTCAGTCTCTGCAGAGTGCAACTCTTGTGCAGCCAGGGGGGTTTGCAGAGAAATCACCTGGACTCTCAACTCAGCCCTGATCATGGCAGCTCAGAATTTCTTGTGAACTACTTGGTCAGATCACAACTGTCAAAAGCCACAGAATTTAGTGCTGGATCTCAAACTTTTCTACGTACAGATAAAGAGGACACTGTGGCCCAAATGGACTTCTAATCTGTGATAAAGCTCCGTTACAGAAGAAAGAAGAAAGGCTGTTCCAGACTCAAGTATCTCCCTCATGGGGCTGTTTTTATTATCAGCCTGAGCCCTAACTCAGAGACAGGTACAGAGTAAATACCTACTCCCAGGGCTGGGCGCTTGGAGGGGGAGTCCTGGCGGCCGTGCGCGCCGTGGATCCGGTGCCGCTGCACCAGCTCGTCGGCCGAAGGGTCTGTCCAGTAGTGGTCAGCCGTCTTTAGCTTGGTGTACTCCAGAGCACACGGTCCAACTAGGGAAAGAGACCAAGGGAGGAACCTCCTCAGTGTGTTCAGAGACATACTCAGTGCTATCCTGCTGCCTGAGCACTGAAGGTGAGATTTCCTTCTCAAGCCAAGTGAATAATAATGGTCACCGATCCTACAGGACCAGCCCACAATACAGACAACAATATAATAATGTATCACTCCTATTTATCCAGGGCTGTATAAGAGTATTCCTGTAGGACACAGTACCCTGCCACAGCAGCATTAGCAGTTACAAACTGCCAGCAAGCATTCAGTAAAAATCCATTCCCATTCTACTTTCTAATCCAACCAATAACTACTATTAAAACCAGATGATCAGTCTCTTCTGGTCTTGTAAGCAACAAAACATCTTCACTGTTGCTCTACAGTTAACTACATACAAGATATAAAATTCACCTCTTGTAACACTGTCATAATGCAAAATGCTTTAAGAAACAATTTACTTTCTTCAGCATAAAAAGTAACTTTGCAAGAACTCACCTAGCAGAGAAGCCAGTATTGGGCCACAAACAGGATCTGCCAGTAAAGCTTCCTTTTCATAGTATTTACTACGAATAAAAGATCAGAGCTCAGTTAAAAACAGTAGTTGGTATGAACCATTTCAAAGCTTGGGTTTAGCTACAGGTCTAACACAATGGGCCTCCTGATATGCTCATTCTGTCTCATCTATTTTCCAGCTGAGTTCAGAGAGGCAGGAGCTTGCCTTGTGCTCAGTGTGTTTACCCAGTATATTTGATTTGGGGCTTTGGGCAGAATTGCAATATGGGAACAAGCAATAGTTCTCTGCAAGCAATTTTGGCCATTTTCCACAGAGACAAAACAATCCACACATTCTTAAACATATCTTCCATCTGTGAGGAATCATCTTGAAACACTGTGAAGAACTATGAACTACTACATTGCTCTTGCAGTGACTCCGAAGTCTTGCCATTGCAGCAGGCAAAGCTGCTTTACAAAACCACATAGCCAAAAACTCCAAACACCCACAGTTCTTGAATGCCACTGTCCTCTGTGGTCTGTTCACTAGATGGGGCTCAAACTCTAAAGCACCTGCTCCTCCTCCAGGACAGAACAGCTGAAGGATGTGAACACGGAGCATTTGAGCAGTAATGACACAAAAATGCATGGTAACAAGCCTTATGAAAAGGTTTGTTTTATTCACCAAGTCAGGTTCTCAAAATCACACACCTGCAATGAAGGACCTGATCCTAACTCATCTGAACGGATGGGGAAGGCAGTGAGGTGAACATCTACAACACACAGTGATGGAACAACTGAGAGCAAACTCCCCTGATGTGTCTCCTGTGGATTATGTGGAAAAGAAATTAAAACCCCCTGTACCCATGTATCTGCAGACACTGAGGCAGTGGACTAAAATGCTTTCATTAACTGTCTCTGGGACATGGCCAACCCTCCCTCTGTCTCTTCTGCACACAGCTCATAAAATCCAAGCTGGTATTACATATCCCAGAGCAACAGTTTGCTTGAACAGCACAAAGACCTTTCTTCCATTCTCTTGCTTTTAGTGGCAAGATACATAATGAAAACAAAGCTGATGACAAGGAAAACAGTAACACACACTTGGAAAATACTGTGAAAATAAGCTGCTTTGCCCTTAGCTCTCATCCTTGTTCAGACCCATTGGCTTTGGATGAACAAGAATGTGTTGCCAGTGCAGAACAACAAGAGCACCCCCGCCAGTAAATTTCCTTTCTGGGTCCACACCAAGCTTTCAGGTCCCTTCCTTTCTCTTTTTATGGGAGACTGTCCTCAGTGTGCCCCATTAAGTCTTCTGTATCATGGGTTACAGGAGGGCAGGAAGGGTAGGAGTTAAGAGCCACTCCTTGGCAAACCACAGCTCATGCTGGGCAGCAGGAAGCAAAAACAGAACAGAGAGGATTCATCTTTGCCTCTTAAGGAGTCCGTGGGGAATACATTCATAAAGCATTGATGCTCTTCTCTGGTTTTGCAAGGGAAGACTTTCACTTTACACAAAGCTTGATTTTTCTAAAAATGAAACATGATTCAAAGAACCTGTTTTCACAACCCTAAAGTTTTATGTCACTAGCTTCTCCTGTTCTAATTCTCCTTTCTTTCATCTACAAAAGGCATTTTCCTCCCTGACATCCTAAGTTCCAAAGGATTATTTTCAACTCATGAACTATTACAAGATATTTCTATTCCACTAAGGTCTAGGTCCCATTACAATATGGGCACCTAATATACTTGAAGTTAGGTTTGTAGCTGGTTTCTGGAAAGCTGAATGCCTGTTAATGTTTTTTTGTAAGCCTGAAACACTGTCAATAATGAAAAACTAAAGTACATTTTTTTCTAAATGCCTATGTAACTGGTTTTCATCTTACAAGAAGCCTGCGTCACAGGGGTTTGCCAAAGACTTCTGATGAAATCCCTTGCTGCAGACACCTAAATGCATCAGTCCAAAAAATCCCTGTGCTTCTGCTGCTTTCCTTACCTGCAGTTATCAACAATGTACTGCACAATCTTGTCCAGCACCTTCTCAATCAAGGCTGTCCGAACCCAGATGTGCTTGATGGCCTGAGGTGTCAGGACAGGTGTTTTGCTTGTGGTTGATCCCTGCCTTTTTAGGGGTTCCTGCCCATTTGGCTGATTTTTCCTGCAAAAGGTGATAAAATAAAAGTAGTCAGAATTTGCACTTTTTGATGACAGCTCCATCATCCAGTGAAAGCCATCCCCCTGCATCAGGTAACACAGTGCAGCTGCAGGAGAAAGGTGGCTACAAAGCACAGGGGCACATGCCTTGGCTCTCCACACACTGCCCCGGGCTGGGGGGAACAGGAACCCTCTCAATGTCTTTTCCAGAAAACTTCCCCCTTAAAATAGAAGAAGATTCCATTTTGCCTCAATGAGGAAAGAACAGCAAAGGTTCTTTGCCAGCACTTGGGTTCCCTTTCAGGAAACTGTTCAGTTACAGAGTTAATACATTTGTTTGGGGCGGTTGGGTGAGATCTGTAATTCCCCCCTGCACTGACAGGGTCCCAAGTCCTACAGGAGGCCATGACAGCAGCCCTACAGGCAAGGAAGACACGTGACACCACTGACATCAGAACAGTTTGGGTGTGTTTAGCTGCATCCTAAAGAGGGGTTTTCTTAAGCCACAGCCTCAGGAACAGTTAGGCTGTTACAGCCCTTCTGTCTCATTTCATACATCCAGCAGAGTGAGTCCACCCCCTGCAGTATTTCCCAATAGTATCTTTTCTGCGTGTATTTTCTACAGCACTTAAATTTTATGGCTATTAATAGCTGAAAAACACACAAAATTTGTCCAAGAGAAACCACAGAATTTAAGTTCATTTGCTTCTCTCTGTTAGAGGATACAGACAAAGTTCTCTTGTGGTTAGAAGGGTGTTTGTGTGGGCTCTTAACCAGGAGAGAGGCTGGTGAATTTTCAGTAGAAAGCATCCTTCTTCCCAACATTTAAAAAACTAAACTTAATAAAATCTCTGTCTGTATCAGAAGGCCCAATTAAAAATATATCAAAAATACGTACACATCTGTCAAAAACTACATACAAAGTCTGATAATTATAAGTCTAATAAAGATAAATGTCAGAAAATGACACAGAAATATAAGTGCTAATTTAAATAATTGTCAGTAATTAAAGACAAGCTCTCTCAGCAAAGCCCTTCTTTACAGCAAACTGATCAGAGGCTAAAAGTTCCTACAATGTGCAAAGAGCTCTCAGGGCTCAGCAGTGCCTACAAACAGAATTAAAAATGCTCTTGTCCTGAGCTTATAGGACAAGACACTCATGCACTGTGATTCCAACTACAGAACCACATGGAAAATTTTAACTTTGCTACTCACCACCAGCAAGAAGTCTAAGACTTTCAGTAACCTCAAGTCCTTGACTCCAGGATTCTGTTGTGCTTAAGTCCAGTATCTACTGAACAGCTTTCCTGTAACATCCTTCTTCCTATCACTCTTTGCATCCATTAATTTAACTGTTTCTGCTATGATACCTAGAAATTTGTTCCTGGTTTGGCAAAACAGCTTTTCCAGTGTGTCTGTTCTTGAGTTCCTCCTTCCACCCCCTCCCTTCCCACCAACAGTCCAAGGTGGTCCACCATACCCAGACTGTGAGCCCTCTCTGAAATCACCAGTAATTAGTCACTTCTGTTGCTGTGTGTGGGCCGAATGTGCTCCTCTGCTGTACTGAGAAGCAAAATGAAACACCAAAGCCTCAGTTCCCCATCTCTGTCCCTTTGCTCACTGCCAGCTGGATCAAACACAAACATCTACAGGCACTGACAAGACAAAGCTGCGTCACCCAAGACAAGCCCCTGTGCTCTCACGGGGCAGTCTGTGTCCCAGCATGCTGCACACACACCCTGCATCGACTTGGCTGATGAACAGAGCCCAGCCTCACCTGCTCTCTACCTGCTGCTGCAGCTCCTGCACCTTCTTGCACACGTCTCCAGCTATGGCACAGGTCTTGCCCACCTTGGTGAAGAGCGCGGCCACCTTGTCGGTGCGCAGGAAGCCGGCAGCCCGGCGCTTCAGCATGTGCAGGAGACATGCCTCCACCACACCTGTGGGAAGGGGACACAGCATTATGGGCCCGGCTGCCTCCTGCCTCCTCCTCGGCAGCACCACCTGCTCACTGCCACTGGGCAGGGGTGGGTCAAGGACAGAGCTGGGGGTACACAGACAGACAGGAACTCAGAATCAGATGACGTCAGCATGTGTCTAATCTGCTACTACAATACCTTGTAAAGTACAGATAATGGCAGTAGATAAATAAACTGGAATCTCTGACTATTTTCACCCCACTTTACACGTGCCACACAGAGTCACACTACCATTCCCTGATGGCCACCAGTAAAATACTGCACTGCACTATGCCAGCCTTGCAAGACTGCAGCAGAAATCTATCCAGCTCTCCTGTAACCTGCTGCAGGGCAAGGAAATGAGAAATACAAATTAAAACAACCACAACAAATCTAAACAAAAAAGTAAGCCTTCCTTGTCTATCAGCTTCTGAAGTGAGGCTGCAGATGACTCACAGAGTCATACAAAGGGGTGAAGAACAGACCAGTTCATTCACAGGGAAGGGGAAAGACCCAGCTCTATGTGCCAGGTGTGTGCCCAGGGCAGGGCAGCCTCCACGGGCTCTGAGTGCAGCACTGCGCAGGGCTCTCCTTTGCTGGGTGGCAGCAGGCAGCCCACGGGGACACCGCAGCTGCCCACGTTACATACTGGTTACAGTAACAAATGGCACTCCATCTGCTCTGACACTCAGCAGCTCTTTTTGAGAGAAGGCAGCATTTTGTTGCACTTTATGCCAAACACTGTCAGGTGCTGAGCATTTCCTGAAGACTCCTCTCCTTATTGTACTTGAAGGCTCCAAATCCCGTAACACCTGAAAGCCTGCATCTGAAAAAGACGTGTCCTCACTGTCTGGGCCCTGAAAACTAACCCGAGTCCCAGGCCAGCCTGGGGTCACACAGAAACACCTCCTGCTGAACCCTGAGGAGCCCACCCCAGGGTACGGCACAATGGGGCAGTGCCCTGGGCTCAGCTCTGGCACGCTCCTGTTTGCTCAGGACAGGAGCGATGGCATCGGACACAGGCTCTGAGCAGCAGGTCTGATGCTGCTTCCCATGCTGGTGGCACTGCCAGCCAGAAGGGCTGCCTCAGAAGCCACCACCCCCTCAGGCACAGCAGCCTGGGCACTGGTCCCTGGGAGGAGGAGCAGGACATGCGGGCACATCCCTGAGTGATCCCTCTCAAGCATCAGAAACCTCCCCTGCGCTCGAAGGACACGGTGGGTGGCAGAGGCAGAGCCTGTGCTCTGACAGGAGCAGGAGCCCAGCGCTGACGCCATCTCTGAAGCCAGGCTGGATCCACTGCCAGGGGAAGGAGCATCCGTGCAGGGAACGTGGCAGGGGGACAGGGAGTGATGGCAGCACGGACGAGTTCTGCACAGCGCGGTCTCGCTCCTGTCTAGCAACCACCACAACAGCTCTTAACCCAGCAACTGTTTTGCTCTGTCTTTCAATTAGAAATAAAGAAAAAAGCAAAGCAGCTTTCCAGATGCCTGGAGCAATGCAGCAATTTCATTCCAAATCTTAGATGAAGCAACCTGCCTTTAAAAATAACTGCAAAGAAGTGCATTGCTGTTGCTTAGGAAACAGAGTCTCTTCCCACCTTCACCACTTTTTTTTTTATTTCTTTAAAACAATAAAATATTAATGAAACAAATTTAGTGAAAAGCACAGCAGGCACAGCTTTAATTATTAATAAATGCTGCAGCTGCCACTGAGGACAATTTCCCCAGTGACTGTCCCTAGAGCCCCAATATTTAATTATTCCATTGTGACATTTCTCATCACAAGAACTTGGGTAAGATCAGTCCCCAGCTGCCTATAACGCACACATAGGGGTCATTTGCAAGGGGCAAGACACTGGAATTTGCTGCTGGATTGTCTCAAAATGTATTTTCCACAGGACAAGAGATTAACGCATGTCCAGTTCTATGTGTAAGGAACCCTTGGACTGGGGGGCAGGTTACAGCCCAGCCTGTGTGACCCTCAGGTCACTTCATTCTCCTACACTTCAACCCCAGACTGAGACTAACAGCACTGGATGTCAGCACTCTTCTCTCCAGGCTCCTTTCTACATGAATTATTCCAGAACAGCTGGAATACATTCATATCTGACTTGATCTGAATGTGCCTGCAAATACACTGTGGCTTTCATCCACTTAAACTACAAAACATGCAAGCAGGGCAGCACATCTTGCGACACAGATGCCATCCCATTCCAACCCAGGGGACTGTGTGGATGCCACCCTGGTGGCACAGGACAGCAGCAAGGGATCCCTCCCACCCACGGTATGAGAATGGCACAGCACAGTGGGGAGGGACCAGCTCCCTGGCAGAGCCCCCCAGGGCTTCCCTCTGGCTCTGTGTCCAAGGCAGGCACTGATCTCACTGCACCTTGCCAGCATCGCCCACAGCCAAGCTTAGTCAGAAAGGAAATGTAACACATCCTGAACAAACTGGCAGAGGAGGCACCTCAAGCTGCAGAACCTTTTAAAAGACATGAGAGGACCTTGGCTGTGGTGCTTTTTGATAAACCAAATCCAGGTGATCCCCGGGAGTTACAAACTGCACAGCTCAGACTGCTGCCTAAAGAGACAACACAAACTGTTTCAGGGGTTATAGTACAAGAACCTTTGGGACAGGGAAATGGGGTTATTTACCCATTTCTGGGGAAATGAACCATTTTTCCCTTTTTGGAATCTGACACTCTAAGAAGATCTAAAAATAGATGATTCAGCTGTTTCTGGAGAACCTGCTAACATCAGAAAGGCATCACTGGGTGGTTTTGTGTACACACAGGTAGTTTGTACACATGCTTTTGACTACAGATATGTGTGCACACAGGTAAGTAACTACTGCCCAGCCCAGTGTGATCCCGAGCCTGCCTACTGTCACTGTACCTACAGCAAACACATACAAAAACCAACCAGATAAAAAGGCAGCAACTCATCACACACAGTGGAAGAGCAGCTCTGCACTGGGAATAAATCAGCACAGCTCAGGTAATTCCCTTGTATGGTTCAGTTGACAGCAGCCATCTAAAAATTCATTAACTCCAGACAGTTTTGAGGAACATTCTCTGCAGTATTCACTGCTGAATTTAATTAAGTGCAGATATATTATTGATTTACAGTTCAAATAATCACGGTGCCCACCAAGCTTCAGAAAATGTCACTTTTTTAGGACTTCACCACAGCTACTTCTTCCAGGGTCAGGTGAACAGGTTTGGTTTTGTCCTTTTTTGGCTCTATGAAAATTCTGACATGGCTTAATAGACTGTGAAATGAAAGTTCTGGGGCTGGAAGGGTGGTGAACAGAGCAAAGAAGGCCTGTGGAAGGATTATTTATGGGGTGTACTTAGCAGATGAGATTTTCCTTAGACAGGAAGAAATACTGCCGCTAAATACCTTGTTTTCATGGAAACTGTGCACAGGGAATTGAATTCATGAGGCTGAAGAAATTAAAAACAAGTGAAAAGAGGAGGATGATAAAGAAGCCATCAGATGCTCATGATCTCCAGCTGCTGTTGCTTTATCCTAATCACAGATCTGCCCAGTTTGAAACCAGTTTTCTTGCCCAGTTCCAGGCTGCTGTGTCACTGGGACACGCATGCCGAGCAGGGGAGAAGCTGGTACCTGAGTGCAGAGGGCTGCAGAGGACACATCCAAACCTGCTCCTCTGCCCTTGTTCACCTGCACTCAACCTGCTTGTGTTGGGCTGTGCCACAGAACATCCTATGTTCAATAATTCCCCAGAAAATAATAATTTTTAAAAAAGTATCTAAATGGACAATTCCTAGTTCTAAAGTGGCTGGGAAACTTCAGAGCTGAAATTTGGTGACTGCTCCTCTTTAAAATTGTGACCATTAAGCTTCAAGGATCTCAGCAACCTTCATAAAACAGAAGTGTTTTCATTAAACACTGTTAAGGGTAAATCAAAATTACTGAAGTTTTTCTAAATATTGAAAATTATCCAATTTGATGACCCAGGATCAAAGTAAGATGTTTAGCAGAGTTCTCTAAAAAGCACAAGAGATTTTTATTTCACTTCTCAAGCTAAAAACACATGCAGTTCAAAAGCTGTTTCATTTCACATCAGAGCTATTATTCACTCTGGTTTTTTTCCTCCCCACCAAAGCACACCACTCATTAATTTAAGCATCATCTTTGGAGCACAATCAAAAACCTTCTAAATGTGCCTGAAAAAATATTTGCCTCCCCCCAGTTATGATCATCTCTGGTACACTCTCTGGGCTAATGTGTTTATCAAGTGAGGTAGAATCTCTGTAAACTATTTTTTAAGCATTAGTCGTCATTGAAAATGTTTGTTTCCCAAATAGGAGCAGTAATACAGGGAGACTTGTGTTTTGTTTGTGAGAGATCTGCATTTCCGTAGCAGATAATTTTCATTTTTTTTTAAATATCAATGCCAAGGGTAGAAAGCCAAAATAATTAAGATGATAAACTATCAAGTTGGGCAATGGTTATTTATATCTGTTTCTACAGAGGTTACATTTCTGTGAGCTAAGGAAAAAAGAGAGAAAACTGAATTCTTTGTTTTCTGTCAAATCTGAATATGGTGCCATTTAGAAGCCTCAAGGCAATCAGCTAAAAATCCCAAAGCATAAGACATCTCTTCCTAATGGGGCTGGTTTTCAGAAGAATTGGAATGCAGTCACTCCAGCTGAAAATGATGGGAACAAAATTGTGTTTTCTTTCGAACACAATTAACTTTGTGCAAAATGGGATAACAAGTCATCCTAAGCCCAATGGAGGAAACAGCCTCACGTCTGAGCCCACTGCTGTGGTTAACCCTGGGGTCATTAGCAGTGAGACTGTAAACCAGCACTGCTGGGCAGCTCAGACACCAACCCATCCCAAGTGAGCCCGGATATCTGGTCTCCAGGAGCCACCAGCCATATTCATGTTCCAAGGATTCCTGGTGTTCCACTGCCAGCGTGGATGGAGACTCATCCATGGCCTCAGCTGAAGGACTTTGATTGTGCTCCTACAGACATGTAAGGCCCTAAAATTTCAGACCTTATCAGGTCTCAACTACATGGCTCCAGAAAATCCAGCCATCCTACTGTCCCAGCTCCAGAATGAACGGAGTGCTCATCTGCCCTAGGAAGCTGGGAAGTAACTGTTGAACTGTTACAAAGTTTGTTTGTTCGATACACAGTCCAATCTTAGTCAGTGTTTTGCACATTCATTAACGACAATCCTGTCATACACTGGATTGGCTCTAAACTGTGAAGAGGACCCAAGAGCCACTCTGATTCTCAGAACACACCAGTCCTTTTGCTATGAACAGATAGTTGGTGACACAGAACTATTTCAAATAACAATCCTCTCTGCTTATTTTTGAAGAAGGAAGCATCTTACACTGATGATAATCCAAGTCTAGATGCCCCAGGGCTCTGTGAAAGGAAGCTGCAAGGGATGGATATGGGGCCCACACATCCGATCTCGAGTGTGGAATTGCAGCCTGAAGCACAGACATCTCAGAAGCACTTGTGGGTGATAGCTCTCCTTGCTCTGTTTCTGAGAACAATAAAGGCTCATGCAGTCCTGATGTACACAGACACTGCAGGAGAGCAGAAGCACCAGCATAAGACACAAATGCCAGCTCAGGAGTGCTTCACAAAAGCAGCCACAGAGTCAGGCTCTGACCTGCCACAGCCTGGCACAGGTCAAGACAGTATTTGAGTCTCTCTGAGTGAAGGAAATGCAGCGAAGCTGAAAGAGCTGCTGTACAGCTTACAGGAGCACCCAGGAGAAACTGTACTGAGAAGAAGTAGTACGATAACACTCCCCTAGCACCTGGCACATCGTGCTTCTAGACCTGGAAGTCACCCACAGAAGGATGGACCCTGCAGAGCTGGCCAAGGGCACTCCCAGCACTGCATGGCCACTGCATGGATCTGTTTGTGCATGGACCTCCTCAACCACCATGTCCAGAACCACCAAAGGGTTCACAGGCTGCTCAGCTTTCAGAGAAGACTGGACTGGCAGTGGGGCAAGCCAGCACTTGGCTGTGCTCAGGCAAGTGTCCCTTCTGTCTGGGTCGGCAGATGCCTGCTGCAAGGCCTCAGGCCACCTCTCTGATGTATTATTCACACAGAGAAAGCACCAAGGACTGCTTACTAATGGGAATTCATTATCATCCAAGCTCCCCCGGGCAGGCACCACATCCTTCTTTTGTTTGAAGGGCTGCACATATGACTAAACACAGTCACAGACCCCATACGAACACTTTCAGTTAATATCCAGATCCAGCTCTGCAGTCAAGCCCTGTCACCCTTCCCGGTGCATGACTGGACAGATCGTGACGTGGTTTTGTTCTTATTTTTTTAAGATCTGTGTTATTTAAACACAGCATTACCCAGAAAAAAACCCAGTCGTTTTCATCAGTTGATAAGAGAAGAAAAGCAATATGCATAATGGGGATGGAAAAAGAAAAAATTGAGGTTAATGCAGCTAAATCAACGGGACTGGCTCATCCCCTAGGGCTGAGCCAACCAAGCCTTCTCAGCTCCTCTAGGAGAGGCTCCCTGCTCCTCTTCTCTGCATCTGGAATTGCAGGCTCTGCAGCAAAGATCCTCAACCAATCTATCAGGACAGAGCAGTAATGTAATACCCAGAAACAGCAAATTTTCTCCTTGGGTTCAAAAGGGGAAAAGCATTTCTGGTCTATAAGTCTGGTCTAGACACAGTTTGAGAACAGATCTGGAAGGCAAAGATTATTCAGTGACACTGAAGGAAAGGAAAACCAAATACTTCCAATTGTCTTTGAAATGAAGGACTGTAACCAACACTGGTGGTAAATTAAATATTAGTAACTGAAGATGGGAAGAAACAGCACATGTCAAGCATCCAAAGTATACCAAAAAAGCTACAAAGCGTCAAGAAAACAAAAAGAAGTTGGGATTTTTTTTTTTGTTTTCTTTGATAGAAGAGCCTCAATGTCTTACAGGATTTGAGTTCAGATTCAGGAACAGGAAAGGACCTGGTGATGCCCCTCCCATAAACCCACCCCCAGCTGCAGAGCTCTGGTGCATCCCCCAGGAACAGCAGTGGAATCCCCCAGCTCCCTCCTCTCCCTCATATCCCAAGGGACATGTGCAATGCCATCCTCAAACAAGGTTTACAAAAAGCCCTGAGCACAACATTAAATATCATTCTGCAGCTCAAATCAGAACTGGCCTTTTCAGTTCAGCCACAAAGGGATTCTGCACATTTTAATTAATGGGTTAATTACTGGTAGCAGGTTAATTATTCAGGCCAAAAAAAGCTTTTCGGCAGTTCATCCCTTCCTTAATTCGAACTGAAATCTCATTGAAAAGCCAAATTCTGCATGTTTAATAGTGCCCAAGTTACTATTTTTTACTCACGTTTACTACTAACATTTCCTGAAAACACAGTAAGTATATTCCCTCTGCCAAGCTGGCATGCTGGATTTACATCTAAACAACATGTATTTTGATTGTGACACACACCAACTCTCCATAACCCACCTGAATACTATGGTGATTAGTTTATAGCATGGGGAATTCAGGATTATTTAATTTAATATGCTCAAAATATTATTCAAAGAGAACAAACTACTAATACTCATTTCAAAGTAGATATTGGAAATGTAGAGATCATCTGGGTAGCCATGTCTGAGACATTAATGAATAAACCCTGTTTGCAGTATGAAGCTGACTTAAACAAGTTTTTTAATTGCTTCAAGCAGCATGTTACTGTCAGACTAACGGTGGGCAGCCACGCAGAAAAGGCTCAGCAAACTGCAGGCAGCTTTTGGACAAACACTGTAGGTGTAATGTGCTGCACTGGAAACCCTGTGAATACACTTGAGGTAAGTGCACAAACAGATAGGCTTGCTTTGCCTCCCCCTTTCCCTAGGACTGCAGAAGCGGGCAAGGGCCGGTGCTGCCGGTGAGAGCAGCTGCAGGGCAGGCGGGGCAGGAGCTGCCCTGGCCCTGCCGCACCGAGCTCCGCCAGCCCCACGTCAGCGGCAGCCGCGTTCCCAAGGAAACGTCTCACAGAAGCCGGGCTGCAAACGGCCACGGCCGGCTTCCAGCAGGAGCGCCGGCCACCAGCCTGCTCCAAACACACTCGCAGCTGCACTGTGCCCTGACTGGCCACACAGCAGCAGTGGCACTCGCTCCGCAGCAACCCCAGCCCAAAGGAACTCAGAGCTTTGTCCCACAGTGGCACACACCAGCCACTGGCCAAATGGAGCTGCTGCTGCGGCTCTGAACCACAGAGCCAGATCTCCTAGAAATCAGAGGGGATGACAGAGCCCCTGGGATGTAACTTAGGTTGGTTATACGCTGGGTTGGGAACAAATACAGAATCTCCTGCACTCACTGCTTCTCCACAAGGATGAAAACATCAGCACTGCTCTCCTCCCAGAACACCCAGGCAGAGACCACAGACTGGAACAGAGTCCTCGTGGTTACAAATCCCTCCTGCTTGATGAGCACAGCTGACCTGCACAGAGGCACCATTCCTCCAGGCCAGCAAGGGTGGCACAGAGCTGGAGTATTTCCCAGGACAAGGGGCACATGACATTTAATTGGCACCTTCAGCCATCTAAGACCTAGGGCAGCTATGAACTGTTCAGCTACTGATGCAGAGAGACCCTGAAATCAGCCACCATGTATTTAAGAGGCTCTTGCTAAACTCAGCCTAGCAGGAGAGTAAAATGATTCACAAGAATTCTATATTTATAATGAAGATTCACCAAAAATGACTCATGTACTGAACCAATCTAATTTTAAATAGAAGGGAAAAACCTCTTGAAGAGTCACACGAAACTGGAGTGGGGGAGGGAAGAGAACTGTACACACAGGAGAGCACCAGCCAGGAGCTGTTAGCCAAATCTGCTGGAAGGGATTTCTCCATTCAATCAGCCAAAGTAAAAACAGAACGTTCAGCTTCGCCTTCTTCTGGTTTAGAGTTAATCAAGGCCTCCGTTCAAAGCATCAGCAGGCTGGAGTCCTGCTTTAGGACAGGTAGGATTGCTGGGCAATAACGAGGCAGCTCAGTGCAGAGCTATTAGTTCTTCAGACCATGAAGAATTCAGAACACAAAACCAACTGGAATCACAGTAGGAGGATGAAAGAAGTATGAAGACTTTAAAGTATTCCTAATTTTGGCCAAGCAGAGTCTAACAGAAACAGCTGCCACCCCACCACCCATTACACCAACAATGCAGCACAGCTTCCAGGACAGGATTCCAGGAACAGAGAGCAGGTAGACCACACTGGGAGCACCCTGGAACACACAGCCAGCCTCCAGCAAGGCCACCTGTCATCCTGGCTGGGTACTTGGATAATGACATTTTAGTAAGAGTTACTTTACAATTTGTAATGTAAATACACACGTAGCAAATACAGAGGTGAAATGGGCCTGAACACCACGATTTCTAGTATCTAAATCCCTGCATTTACCTCTGGCAGCAGAGAAAATAAATGTCTAGAGGAAAAGTAAGGTTAGGCAGCGTTAGCTCTTCCGCGTGACATTTACCACATAAGGCGATGATGTGACTGCTGTCTTCATGTACAAATTTCCGGGTGACAGCTTCTTCCATGATCTGCTTTACCTGAAATGAATAGAGAGAAATGATTGTATGATCCCAACAAAATCAGCACAGCACTTGGGAGTTTTAGCTTCAACCACTGCTTGTCCCTTCCCCCTCACCAACAGACTAACAACTCCCTCACATCACATTTTGCAGGGAAGAATGGATTTAAGGAGGGAAGGCACAAACAAACCTAAGGGGCTTATAATAGCATGAGGAAACCTCTGGCAGAACAAGGACAGGTCTGTTTGTGGTGTGCCCCCATAAAAGGCAGATTTCAGTGTGCCCACAGGACCCTCCAGAGAACTTCTCCAGCACAAGTTTTGAAGAGCTGTGAAAGACTTTTTATATGATTCATCCTTGGCCTTCACACAGCCTCTTCTGCTCATGAAACCAGATTGTGCTGCTACATCCCATTTCCACTTGTGCCATTTTGCTCTTTTTCAAGCACAAAGCATCCCTGAGCGACACAGGCACACATTCCCAGAGAGATTTAGGGCCACCTTCCCCCTACCTGGGAAACATGGAACATGCCACAGCAATTACAAATTATGCCTTTGAAGCTCTGTTGGACCAGACAGTATACAAAATTATTACAGTACCTACAGAGAAGGCAGTGCCTTCAGTTTTCACTTCAAGACACGATTTAGCAATTGTAGCAAATAAAATTACACTTATCACAGTTTTTAATGATTTAAAACAAAGTTCCTTTCCAGTTTCAGGGCTCAAGATGTGTCAAGCTCCAGAGGGAAATCATTGCAAATTACTGACTTTCAAAAATTAAAGAAGAAACAGACAATTCTTACAATGAGGCTCTTGGCAAGAGGCTGTAGTCACCCTCCGTTCATCTGCCAGTGATTTCTCCCCAATGGCTTCCTCAGCCTGACACCACATGAAACCTCACTGGTTTCCAACTCATCACCAACTTATTTATCAGACACTCATTTCCTCCTGGCCGTGGAGAGCTCGCTCTCTTCCATATACAAATTAACCATCATTTTTGACTCCTCTCATTTGTGAGCTACAATTACAGGGTTATGACACTGACTAAACATACGCCAATTCACTTCCAATATATGAAAGTAAGTTCTACCATGGCAAAAGACCCAACCAGACACTCTATTCTTCCAACATTTAGAGCTAACTGGGTACCACTTCATGGCACTGACATGTCCCAAGGTTTTGAGCTTTTCCCCTCAGCGCTGGACCAGGAGAAGCTGCAGGTGCAGTGCTCCATTGACAGCTGGGCTCTGCAGCTGCCTGTGGAGGTGCCTCCTCCGGTTTGAAGGGCTTCCTCCTCCAGCAAGACCACCTGTGAGACCAGTTCTGGATGCTGTAATTAAACATCCCCTCCCTCAGAAATCATCCTGCCCACTCCTACACCCCCAGCCCAGCTGGCAGCAGGCTGCAGCTCTGGCACTTGCTGCACGAGCCTTTCAACACATGGCATTTGCCTCGCTCCAAATTCTGGATCAAGTGGATCCTCCAGAATTTGTGCTCCTCATCAAACAGGAGCCCTCTGAGTCGCAAAGAAAACACTGGAGGGGAAAAAGGAAACGTGTAAGAGGCTTTGAAAGTAGAATGTGTTTTACAGCTGACAATTTCAAAACAAGTCTTTTGCACTTTATAAAACCTGGCTCGCTGCTCACACCTGAGGCCTGACAATATAAACTTTGAGCCAGGCAATTTGTTTCTTTCCTGTGGCTTTTCTGACATGGCTGTTAGGACCTCACAGTGAAGCAGCTGGAGGTGGAGGAGTAAGAGGGTATCAAGGAAGAAGCAGAGGTGTGAGGAGGTCTCGTGAATGGGCACTCACACCTGGATTATCCTGTGTACTCAGCAATCCCTTTGGCACAGTTTCATTCACCCAAGGGAAGGGATGATGTACCACTGGCAAAAAGCAACTGAGTGCTGCTGGCCTGAAGACAGACAGAGAGTCTGCCCTGGTGCAGCACAGTCACCACGCTGGCAGGGAGTCACACCAGCCTGTGCACATAAAACTCAAGGTCACAGACATGACTTCAGGACTGCAGACCATGAAATCAGTCTCAGCATCCCAGAGAACATTAACTGGAATTCAAATCCTAACAACAGGGAGGAAGAAGAGTCATTTCGAGGAGCAAAAGCTCAAGTGCTCAGCAGCCAATTCACTGCTACCACACATTTCCCAGGCACACCCCAATCAGCTCAGTACGTTATTTAGACCCCAGTCAACTAAAATTTTAAGTGTATAAAAACGAGAAAGAAAAGTCTTTCAGATTCAATAATCAACCCTACTTTTCTAGAGCAGCATCATCCAGTGTTTCTCAGGAGACTTTAAACCCCAGCCTCCAGAGCTAAGGACACAGAGCAGGCTCTCTGTGTGTTCTCCACTGCCACCGGATGCCAAGCAAGCTCCGTGCATTTTCTGGAGAGTGACTGAATGTTATTAGAAAACATTTTTAAGGCATAGACAGGATATGAGAAGATTCAAAAGCTGGAATGCAATGTTCTTCAATCCCACGTCATCCCTCACTGCCACGTAATTCATGGATGCTCCAGGCAAGGAGCTAAAGCAAGTGTTTCTGATCAAATGGAACACAAGCTTTTTTTTTTTTTTTTGCTTGTTTCCTTAACTCCCTTGCAATATTGCACAGCTCTTCATAGGGGATTCTGCTGCTTTGTCTCTGTTCTTGGGAGGCACTTGACAATGGAGCTTTTTGAGCACAAGCCTCCACACACACCCACTGGCAGCTACCAGCAGACCTGACCAAACTGCAAATTAATCTCATTAACAGAAACATCACCACCTGCCCCCACAGGGAAGGAATCTGCCGGCCTACACCTGTGTTTGTGCAAGGGTGGAGGGCTGCAGCCTCCAGCTGGGCCAGGGCTGCTCCCAGAGCCTGGAGAGGAGCATGTGCAGGTGGGAGGGAGCGCTGGGGCCAGCTGTGACACCGGTTCCTGTCCCGGCCTTGGAAACATCCTCCTGTTCTCTGTGCCTCCCCTGCAGAACAACACAGGAGCCACTCATCCTAACCAGGCTGTTGTCTGCACCTGCCAGGTGGCACGAGCACAGAGAGGCACACGTGTCACTCGGTGTCACTGTCCCTGAAGCAGCTGCAGCAGGAACCGCATCAGCCGCAGCCCTGGGAACACCTGCTCGCCCTGGAAAAGGTGCCAGGCTCCGGGGGCACACGTCTGCCAACCCCTGGGAGCAGGGACAGGAAAGCTCTGCCTACCCAGGTAAAGATCTCAGCACCTGAGGAGTACAGAAGATCCTGGTGGCAGCATTATACAGGTAAAGCTAAGAAAACTCCCCGAAGAGAAGTTGCTCAGCATTTGCAGCATCTTCTAATGGATCACTGCTCTGACTTTCTCCCACATCCTACAAGCGCTAAAACTTTCAGAAGTAGTCAAACACCGAACACACATCATAATACATGGATTATTTATTAAGTTCCACTCAAGAAATACACAAGAGAAATGCCTTTATGTTTAATTTCTTAAAATTTTATTATAAGGAAACTTTAAAAATGATAAAGAAGAATGCTCATAACATACCACAATAACCAGGAACACAACTAAAACCTACAGCATTTTTTCCTCAAAGGAGAAAACCTAATGTCCACCGTCCATATCTTCTTCAGCTTGTGCAGCTACTGCTCACCTCCTTTATTGACAGCTCCCACTGCATTGACTCCTTACTCCTGATGAAAGACTGGTAGTGTAATAAAAGCTGTTCAATAACTACTGTGCTTCTGCTCAGAAGTCCTTACATTTCAATTGCAAGTTGAGCAATTGAATATCTGAAGTGCTCTGAAATCGTTCAGGGTAGAACTGCTAAGGTTATTGTTATCCTGTTTGTTTCACAGCTAGAAAGTACTGTTTAAATCCAGAAATGGCAAAACTCTCCATTTCAGGAGGCAAAAGGAAATGGCCAGAGAAAAAACCCTGTTTTATGAGTCTGCTTGTCACAACAGATTTTCCTGCAGAGAGAGATAAATGCTTGAAACGTGAACTTCCAAGCGGCCTCAGCATGAATCCCAGCAGTCACATTTTCGAAACACATTACATGTCTTCCTTTCTGTGAGAGCCAACAAAATACATTCCCTACCAATGGGAACTGAAAGTCCATCTGAGGAAAAGCAAACAGCATTAAATTTCCCAAAGGAAAACTGCAGAAGTTTTAGCTGAGCAACTGAGGCAAAATAAACTAAACACTTTGCACCAAGTGACTTTGGAGATAATGTTCTATACTTTGCAAAGACAACTGAATTTTACCAGGCTTGGTGGAACAGCCCACAGAAAGAATCCACTGCCTATGAACTCCTTTGGCTATTGAGGTTACAGGAAAATCATTCAACAGGAAATAAGAGTCTGGGTTTAAAGGACAAGGGAAGGGGACCAGGGCTCTGAGAACAGACATGGACATGGAGTCACTCGGGCAAGTAGGCAGAAGTGGCTGTATGAAGTCACACATCATAAAAAATGAGGTTGAAAATTCTATTAGAAAAAGTTATACACGGTCATTAAGGGCAGCATCATCTGGTGGGCGGTTACTCGTGGCTCGTGTTCAATTCCTGCCTCTGTCAATTGATTATTGAAGACAAATAAAATCTCCATCTCAGGGTCTCCAACTGAGACCTGAGCCATTTTCTTACTGTGAGCACAGACAGGGGCCCTTCCACAGGTCTGTGAAGGTACAGGTGTTACCTCAACCTGCTTATAATCAACAAAGGCTCTCAGGCTATTTTAGACTGGAAAGCTCTGGCCAACCCTAAAAAGCCAAGCCACTATAAGTGCTCTAAAAGAGCATCGGTGAGNGGGCTCTGAGAACAGACATGGACATGGAGTCACTCGGGCAAGTAGGCAGAAGTGGCTGTATGAAGTCACACATCATAAAAAATGAGGTTGAAAATTCTATTAGAAAAAGTTATACACGGTCATTAAGGGCAGCATCATCTGGTGGGCGGTTACTCGTGGCTCGTGTTCAATTCCTGCCTCTGTCAATTGATTATTGAAGACAAATAAAATCTCCATCTCAGGGTCTCCAACTGAGACCTGAGCCATTTTCTTACTGTGAGCACAGACAGGGGCCCTTCCACAGGTCTGTGAAGGTACAGGTGTTACCTCAACCTGCTTATAATCAACAAAGGCTCTCAGGCTATTTTAGACTGGAAAGCTCTGGCCAACCCTAAAAAGCCAAGCCACTATAAGTGCTCTAAAAGAGCATCGGTGAGGACTTGGGAGAAGGAAAAAAAAATCAGAGACAAAACAAAAATGCAGATGACACAGAAGGTACAAATAACACTTTCAAGCATTATTCAAGTCACTTAAAAACCAGAGTCCAATTAAAAACATTTTAGAGACTTTAAAAACAAATTAGCCTCAGATTTTTTAATTACACACCACTACTTCTCCTCAGCTTGAGCTGGCTTGGATCATGAAAATCCATTTCACTTTCCATCTCATGCATTAGCACAAGATTGCAATGTTCACACTTGGAAAACATTTATCAGATTTATTTATATATTTAAGCATTACTCAGGAGAGCAAGCACACCCACTTCTAAATAAAACCTTACACTGCCGCAGCTCAAAGGTTCTAGTTCAAGCAGAAATTTCTAATCGAAGTGGCATGTTCATGGCAGCATTCAGCAGGTACCACCTGCCCAGAGCCAGCTGCTGGCTGGGTCATCCCGGGACACAGTCCTGCTGCTCCACATACAGACCGTCCTTGACGTGCCTCTCCCTGCTCTGCCCCTTCCACGCTCCCTGCAACACCTGATGTGTTCTGATTCCAGCATGAGTACCAGGACATGGGAGTCGGGCTCAGGAACCTTGGCCACAACAACAACTTTACATCTGAACTTTGACAGCTCCTGCTGCTTCCCCAGCAGGAGGAGAAGGAGTAGGAGGGCAGGTACCTGTTTAGAATACTTGTTACTGCTGTGATGGATAAGCATTACATCTTCACTTCACTGCTGTGTAACAACTGGCAGCTACACGCAGCTCACCACAGCCAGTGCCACAAAAACACAAAACGGGGAGAGGTGGCCGCAGGGAGCCCACCTGCAACGCGCTCCAGAGGTGCCCATGGTCCAGTGCTTGGACACCACCGGCACCTCCTCCCACCCGGCAGGAGCCTTGCTCTGCGGCAGGAGCTGCTCCAGCGCGATGCAGCTGGACACTCCGTCCGTCCTGCCGAGCACCGGGCAAGGAGCACGGCCCGCCAGGTACGGAGCACGGCCCGACAGGTACGGAGCACCTGCCGAGCACCTCCCTGCAGCCGAGGAGCACTCTGGCTCCTCGTGCGAGGACCAAGTGCCACCAGCCCCACCGCGAGTGTGACCGAACAGCCCCGCTCAGGGGCGGGAGCTGGGCTCTTTATGTACACACGGCTCTGATTGCCCCAGCCCGGGTATGTCACACAGGTGTGTGCAGGAACAACCACCCAAATTAACCCTTCCCAGGGCACAGGGCTCTGGCACCTGGGAGTCAGCTCGGCTCATCCACGGACACCTTAGAAATACCTTTCTTATCTCCGATTTACCCCCTTCTCCTCTAAAGCTCACAGTTAAGGAAAAAGTCATAAAAAACGAGTACCACTGGAAACACAAACGCCGGGAAAGGGAGCGGGAGCCGATGTCAGCCTCCTGCCGCAGCAGAAGTCCCACGAGCGGCGTCCCTGCTCCAGGTGCGCCCGGGAGAACAAGAGCACCGAGGTTCCCCCGGAGCAGCATCGCCCCCCAGCCCCGCCGGGGCACATCCGCGTCCTCGGCGCCNGGGGGACATGGGACCAAAGAGACAGAGGGACACGGGGACAGCGGTCCGGGGGGACAGCGGGACACGGAGCAGGCGGGACACGGATCCCCCGCTCTGCTGCCGGCCCCGGTCCGGGAGTTCCAGCCCCAAACCCTCGGTGGGGATCACATCGGCAACATGGAACAAAAGTTCCAGAGACCCACACTACCAATAAAAAGCCATGATGTTGGAGAAAAATCACAGAAGACAAAATACAACACTTTATTAAAAATTAGTGTTCTATTTCCTTTTAATGCACTGGTGAAACACTTTAATCAACAGATAATTAATTAATTAATTACTGCATTAACTAGGTACTTTGTCTGTAAAACTGACCCTTAAAAGTTAGACATGAAAATAAAACAAAGACTGAACCTCTAAGAAAATAACTTGATCCCAGAATGTCAGTTTACACAAGATCGGCAATCATATTTGTTATCCTCTGGATATAAAACATCATAGAAATCCAAAAGAATCCTTGACTCTTAATGAACAAATGAAGTGTCAGCCACCCTGTGAGGTAGGGAAGGGTCTCACTACCGTTCCACTGGATGAGGAGAAGTGACACACATCCAGAAAACAGCCTGCTGTCTGTCCCTGAGGGAGGACAGAGCTGGAACAGGACTGGCCTCCAGGCACACCTGAGCTCTCCCACAGCAGGGGGAAGGTGGCTGTGCGGATGAATGCCAAGGATTGTCACACAACACAACCCCATTGTGTAAGGAGGGGCTGCTGGGCACACCCATCCGGTTCAGGTATATCTCCAGTGTTACCTGGAGAGAATGTTGTCTGAAAATGAAAAACCTCAGGAAGAACAGAATCAAACCAAGCCCACAGTAAGCAATGCCCATTCAAACGCAGCTCTCGCTGACAGCACGGCCCCTCCAACACCCTCCCTGTCCATCACTTATTTTCTATTTTAACCAAGAAGTGCAAAAGATAAAAGTCTCTGGAGTGGAACATTGCAGCAGGATAAATGTCTCCTGTTGAAAAAACAAAATGCCAAGGTGAGGTTAAGCAGTGACTGTTGTCTGGGCGCTGACCGGAGCTGAGCCCTGCCGAGCTCTCTCCCCTGGCACTGCTGCCCCACTGACACCGACCCAGAGCTCCTTCCCAGCTCAGACGCCGAGCCTCCCTCCCTGCAGAGGGCCCAGGCTGCCGGCAGGGCACTGGGGCTCCCTTTGCAAACACCCCGAGGCCCTCTGGCACAGGGCTGGGCACGGCTGGCATGGAAAGGCTCCCACTCCCTCCCCCACCTGCCAGGGCAGTGCCTGAATGCACAAAGCTTCGACTAAAATTAGGAGTGAAGAAGACAGGGAATCCTGTAAGATTGACAGCTAATGTAGTTACAATTCACACCCCACAAGTGGGGCAAAAAGGCTCTTTTTTCTCCCAAAGGCTACTCCAAATTCCCGGGTACACCATTAATGCACCCACTGGTGGTGGTCTGGGTGGAAGCCAGCACAAGTCTCAACTTGCAGACAAAGACATACAATTAGAAACCTGTATTGACTTAATCTGTGCTTAATTTGAGCTTAATTTGAGCAGAGACCCTTGGAAAGCTCACTGCAAGCCCACCAATGCTGCCTTTAGACTGCGTCATCCTGCTCACTGCTGCTGCTTCTGCACTACACTGGCTGTAAACTCATGTTCTACAATGTCTGGAACATTCCTGTCACAATAATTAACAGCCTTCAACTACGTAAAGACTGATTAAGGAGAGAATACAAAGCACGTGTTACATCTCAACTCCAGTACTCGAAATGATCAGAACCTGGTGGGACAGAGACTGGACCAGGGCATGATTCTGGGGCAAGGGAGATTCAGTGACAGCCTGTGCTGGAGCAGCTCCAGACAAACAGGGCTCAGGAGAAACCACAGGGAAATGAAAAGGATATCTGCACGTATTTTAAACCTGTGCATAACTGCTGACAGCTCTTACTGATACTCCACATTCCACAAACACCAAGAAGATCCTTTGCACTTGGTAAAAGATTCTCACAACCCAGATGGTTCTCAAAATTGTTTGCTTCCCAGGTTAATTCATCTAAATTCAAAACAGAAATTAATACTACTTCTTGGCTGTGGGAGATAGGGAAAGGAAAACTAAACCAAAACACAGGCTTTTCTCTGCTTCTTGCAGTGTAACAATTCACAAGTTGGATCCATTTCCTTAATGAATCCTGTGACTACAGAAAGCCCCTGGAGTAGCACACGGATCTGACATTCTCTTTCACACACTCCTTCCCACACCTGTCCTCCCCAGAAAAAATAAAAGCAAATATGACATTTTTCTGCTTATAACTTCATTTAAACGCAGTTTTGCAAGGCTATCAGCATCACTTACTTACTCTGTTAACATTCACTACGATAGTAACAAGAAAAAAATTATATAAATCATTTGCCAAGAAACAGAAGTGCCACATGTTTTTCAAATGGCATCAGCCTTTGTTAC
The DNA here is from genome assembly GCA_013399945.1 of Ploceus nigricollis. Classification (NCBI taxonomy): domain Eukaryota; kingdom Metazoa; phylum Chordata; class Aves; order Passeriformes; family Ploceidae; genus Ploceus; species Ploceus nigricollis. Next base: position 961,306 of record VXBC01012174.1, on the reverse strand, counting down.
AAGACAGAAAAAGCACAAGATAATAACTTGAAGCTATTAAATGTAGCACAAAGACCCCATCACTGCAGCCTCTGCTGGTGCCTCCTAATTAAATAGCATCAGTGGAGGGAAAAAATTTTAAAAATCCACATCACACTCTAGCAGAATTAGAGAGAAATACCACAAAAATCTTTGTTGAAACTAAATCTCAACAGCTGTATTTTCCCTGGCACAACAGAATAACCAGCTGGAAAACAAAAATTTACAGAAAGAAATATAAAAGAGGTTGTTAGGATTATTAGAGATTTCAAGAGGCCTTTCACAAGAAGGCAGGTGCATCCCTGTGTAATGCTGCTTCCTGAATGTGAGGAGAATGAAGTGAATCCTGCCACGTGTAGAGGCAAGAAAATCCTAGAAGTCTGTTAGTGTTCTCTTACTAACCCACAATATTTTAATTTTCAAAAACCTAAATGAGTGCAAATCATTTCTTATTCCCTCCCCTGCTCCTATTACTCCCAAACCATCTACATCTCAATGCAGGGAGTTCATAAGGAAAAGTAAGTTGGGATTATTTTCTTGTCAGGCTTTTGCAGTAACTTTCTTTGAATCTTACAAGTAGATTTGGCACTGGTCAAAGCAGTTCAGGACTGACCATTGTGGAATCTGGAGCTTCGTGACCAAGTATGACGTGGGAACACAAAGGCAGCTGTGGAATATATCCAAAATATCCTTGGCTCCCAGTGGGCAGCCACCAGGAATAACCATGACAGTGGCAAAACTGCTACTTACAGCTAAAACACACAAGCAAATGTTTAAAAATATGACAATGGCTTTTCATACTAAACTTGAAACTGTTTCCAGAAAATTTCCAGAAATTTCTAAATTTTCAATTTTACTCCCACCTCCTGAAGTGCCCTGTACAATCAGCACCCAGCCAAGCAGTCATAATAAAAGTGATTATTTCAGTTTAAAATCCAGTATAAGCCACTTCTCTCCTGTGCCCAAAGCCTCTCGCAGTTCCATGCTAGAACAATATTTTCACGGCTGTTTTTCTTCTTCAACTTCTACACTCTAGAAGGGATTCAGGACACAGAACTTGAATTCACATGTTCTAGCCTTAGAAAACACTGTTTAGCCTGTACTTCTCCAGCCACTGCAATTTTCTCCCTGCTGCTTGAGAAATTTAACATTAAATAGCACTTTTAGGCCACAGGAGGAAAAGAATGTAAAACCAATTCCCCAGATTGCCCTTGTTTATATAAACAGGATTTCACAGTGACAAGCTTCAACCAGGGCAACAGTGCCACAATCTGCTCAAGTTTGCTTACTTCAGGTTTCTTCCCTCACTATGCCCACTTCCCCCTCTCCCAGGACAAGTCATTACCTACACATTTACATTTTCAAAGATTTCCATTTTTCACATGGAGAGGCTGATGACTTGATTCTTACCACTTTGGAAGAGCCTGCCTTGGAATCAATGAGTTTTAAAGACACTATCCTGGAACACAAACCTTTGCAGGTGTTCTGGGGACAGGGGTGGGAGAGCACAGGTGCAGCTGACTGGCCAGCCAAACGTTTCTCCTGGGGGTTATCCTGTGTAGGGTCTGCCAAGAGCAGCCACATTCAAGTTCTCTCTTCAGTATCTTGATTTAATAACTGCAAGTTCCACTATGCAAGGCCCTGAAAGGGGAGCTGCAAAGAGCTTTTCAAACCACCCCACCTCCCTCAGGAAGAGCAGCGCTGCTCACGGCAAGGGGGAAACTGGCAAATTGTTAGATAGGAAAGAGCAACCACAAACTGAGAACCAGCGTTCCACATCCCCCTCCCCAGCAGGAAGGGGGGCCAGCCTGCAGGTAAAGCACAAGGTGCACAACTCACACCTCAGTTCTCCAAGACCCCGGCCTTTAGTGCTGCTCTGTGCACACAAATCCCCGTTTGCTTTTCCAGGGGGCCGAGGCACCCCGTGAAGATCGGTGTCCAGAGGATCCCTCCTCCTGCCCAAGGACGAGGACAGGAGCTGGAACAGCCCTGCTGCCGGGACCCAGCACAGCTAGTGGCCGAGCTGGCGGTCGTCGTAGGTGCTGTATCTCTTGACGTGGATGCGGCGCACGCGGTCGCGCAGCTCGAAGCCCTCGTCGTCCTCGCTGTGCGAGGCCTGGCTCCGGCTGCGGCTCGTGGCCTCCAGCAGCGAGTTGTCCGGGACGCGGGGCGTCTCGTACAGCAGGACGTTTAGTGTTTCCTCATAAATTCGTGCCTCGGGGAATTCAACCTACAAAAGACGCCAGGTGTCCTGTTCTTCATCCATCCAGGATGACAACTGGAACACACAGCCACACGTGGAAAGGTACTGAGCCGTAAACCCACACATTATAAAGAGTAAAACATTTCTGGTAGAGGGTTCCTCTCACCACCAGGTCACCTCACTCACCTAATCTTTTAGATTGCTCTAGAAGGGAATATAGTATCTCCGATTTGTAACATTGGACCCTGGTAACCTCAGCCGCACCACTGCAAAGTCAAAGTTAACTCCTGAAGTTAGAGAAACTCTGCAGACTCCTGAAGCTAATCATGACCATTTCTAACCCGTAGCACGGGCAGGTGAAGCTCCTTTACCTTGGTTTGCTTCTTCTCCGTGGCGTAGACGATGGAGGTGCAGCAGACCTCGGCCAGCTTGCGACCCTGCCCATAGAAGGACCAGCAGCAGATCTCGTCCCCGATCACGTCCTTGATGAACAGCACTCGGCCGTTGAACCGCAGGGACAGCTTGTCAAACAGCTCGATGTTCTTCAGCAAGTTGTCATCAGAGTTACTGAAACACAGCAACAAAAGCAGGAACAGGGCTTTTCATGCAGCCATCTCTGCCTGTTCCGCCAGCTTTCAGCACTGATCCAACTGCAGAATACAAATAAGTAGTGACTCACTGCCGCATGCTGCCAAGAAAAGAGGGGTAATAGCCCATTTCAGATACAAATACACTGCTCTGACCCCATGAGCAAACACACCAGCCTTTAGAGGTCAACTTACACAATTAATAAGGACAGTACAATGTCCCAAACCATTACATCAACTATCCACACTTGAGATGATCAAACCCCACTGCACTGAAGTTCTCTGGCTTGATGACAGCAGAAGTCCAGAGCTGGTGTGTGCTGGAAGGGCCATGTGCTCTGCATCCTGCACACCACAGACACACTGCCAGCATGAATACATTATTTTAAAAAATAAGCTTCATTGACAGACATGCAATGTAGGGCCTTAATTACTTTTCAAAGCAAGATACAGTTGTCAAAACCCAAAACAAACCAAAAGAAGCAAAGTTAGATCATCATCATCTTCCACTCCCACAGTCAAAAAGCAACTTTCCCACTAAAGTGAGGGGAAAAAAGAAGGGACATACCTGGTGTAGGAGTATTTATTGTTGCTTCTATTATATAGCAGTTTAACAACAGGCTGTTGGGAGTGAGAGAAAAGAAGGTCAGTTCCGTGTTTCAATACATTCAGCATAAATACACAGTTGATAAGAGCAGTTACTTTCATTGATGACTCTATCAGTCTCTCCTCTTCTTTTGGAGAGGTGATAATAGGGATGCTGCAGACAGGTTCATACAAGTCTTTCTTGTCCTGTTTTAATGAAAGAAGAAAGAGAGGAAATAAGAGAGATGCTAAAGCTGACATTGCTGCTGCTGCCTCCTTCAGGCCCTCCAGCCATGTTCCCAAACGCTGTGATGTACAGGAAAAGAGCTGGGTTGCTACAGTAACCACACAGCTTACCTTGATCTGCAACCCAGAATCACAGCAGAGATTTCTTATCCCCGGAAGGCAGCAGTAATTGAAATATTGGGATGCAGGTGGATGTCCTCAGCTACAGCGAGGACAAGGTCTAGGCATACTTGGTTTAAGTGGGTTTAATATTCCATCTTTTCTTGAAGAAAAGAATAGAAGGAGTCTGCAGTAGTTTTAATCAACTCAAACTACTGCACAGAAGAGCATCAGCCACTGTGAACTGAACACTTGGCAGAACAGGATGTCACCAACATGAGCCAGCCCTCAGGGACACAGAGCAAACCCAAGTGTGGCCAGGACAGGCCGTGTTCCCAGATCCCTCACCACCTATTTACCAAATCGTATTTTAAAAATGCCTTGTACACCCCAGACTTGGTGCCATCTCTAAGGCCATGAAATAATCTCTCAAGCTGTCTTAAGTAAATTTTACAAGCAAAACACCCATGAAACACTTCACAGGATACTTCTGCTCTTACCTGCAGGGCTGCTTGGCACATGTCCACTAAGCCCTGGATGAGATAGTATTTGGCTTCTGCCATCAACGCTTTGATCTCCTGCCTGTGTTTTGGAAGTGCAATCGTGTCATCTCTGAGATAATTTAAAATTGTTCCAAAGTGCTTCCCACAACGGTCTATAAGGATCCAGCCTGAAAAATAACCAACACAGTTCAGTCACCTCAACACCAGAGGCTAGAAAAAGCTCCCTGGAGAGGTTAAACAACACCGAGGTTTCCTGATACTGCTCAGGATGCTTCTCCCATTCCACCCAGTGGAAGTCCCTACTGCCTTTGAGCAAACTGAAGCTAGTTCCAGAACAGAACCTGACAGTGGAGCCCCTTTAGTATTGCCCAGATATTCCCACTGCTTTCCAGCACGCCAAAAGCAAAGCCCTAGGCTAAAAACATTCAGCTTCCAGCACAATGCACTGGGATTGCTGCAGGAACCCAGCTGCAGTGCTACACTGTGATGCTGGGCAGTCAGAGACTTCTGAGAGCCAAGGAAGGACTAGAAGAGAGAATTCACCAATGATTGCAACAAGTAGATCTGGATAAGGTCTGTGGCCTAACAAGGAGGATTTGGCAATTCTCCAAACACATCTGCTGCTGCTGTTTGGAGGTAAAAAGAGAGAGAAATGTTCCGAAGATGCTAAAAGGCAGATCAGCCCAGAAAACCCAGTGTGGGGGAAAAGTAGTTCTAGTCCCCAAACAGGAGCAAAGAACAGGACAGACAGATCAGAAGGAAGCGCAGAGGGGATGAAGCAGAGGAAACAGTAACAAATGGACAAATTCTTGCAATCTTACAAAATCCCTGAAGTCACATTCCCTAAGGAAACAGGATGTCTGATTGCTGCCAAACAATAGCAGTGTAGGATGCAGGCACGCACAAGGCTTAGTATGGTGCCAAACCCTTTCCCATAACGTGGAAGGCAGGAAAAAAGTGTTATTTTGGAATCTAGGTACAGAAAACAACCTAGGAAAGTAAGCTAAACCCCTGCTGGACTCTCCAGCTGGAGCTGTCAGAACATGACTCTCGTTTTCCATCCAGGCTGAAGCTCTTACACAAAATTGCCTGTTCTTCCCTTTATAATGTATCAGGGATTTAAAATATCCTGTGTCCAGCTGGAGGTGACACACTGCCTGACTGATCCCTAATCGCTGCCATGGCACCATGAGCCACGATGGAAATATGCTGCTCAGGAAAAGGGGAAATAAAAGGATTTTTCAACAAAGCAAAACAGGCTATTCTGAGCCTCAAAGCTGAAAACTGCACGTCCCTCCTTATGTGCGTGGTTTGAATAATGCCACAGCTCGATGTGACAGAAATGACAACCCACAGACTATCTGTTCAGTCTTTACAACACCATCACCAACCTGCTCACCAGCTGTGAGGGCAGGAAGGAGGACCAGTCCTTCCCCAGTTCATTTGAGTAAGAAAACCAGGTATTTCTATAAAGCCAAAGGACTGCTAGCACCAAAAGGACTTGGCTGCCTAATGTTCCCAGTTATTTTTGGCATATATCATTCTCTACATCCTTAACAGAGTAAAACCACCACCAAACCCCAGCTGATTTACAAAACTGTCAGCAATGAAAGCCACACCCTTACCTTCCTTGTCGGTGAGCACCTCCATCCTGCCGCTGAACATGGCCTTGAGCATGGTGTCGTGCCTGGTGAGCACCTGCACCGTGGTGTAGTACAGGGAGCCCCCGACGTTGAGCCGCACGTACTTGTTCCCCAGGCTGCCGCCCTTCAGCCCGCCAGCCTTGGGCTTGTGGCCCGCGGCCGGGCACAGGGCGCTGCCCAGGCACGTGTCCCCCGACATGTCCTTCTGGAGGTAGATGACCACCCTGCAGCGCGTGGGCCGGGCCGGCCCCGCCGTGGTGCCGCGGTCACGCCTCAGCAGGCCAGGATGGCAGGGCAGGGGCCGGCATCACCGAGGGGTCAGCACGGCAAGGGGCCAGGGGTCAGTACGGTGTGGGGTCAGGGGTCAGCACGACAAGGGGCCAGCACGGCGAGGGGCCAGCACACAGCACGGCCAGCACGGCACCCCACGGCCACTCCACACACAGACGGGGATGTCACTCTGCGGAAGAGACACTTCCTAAGGACACAACTACACACATCCTGACAAAACACGAGTTAGCCATTTTTCAGACAACTGATGCAGTCACCCTCCTAAGGCACGTGAAACCCTCCTGACTTCCTGTTATTGTATCTCCATCCAGCGCTGCAAACCCCACACAGCACAGAGGGCCCGGCTCAAACGCTGCTGGAATTCAGCTCCCCCTTGGCTTCCCAAAAGAACCCAACTCAGCCCAGCTGAAATGCCCTGGAAGAGCTTCCTGCCCCTCCTTCAGCTGGGGTGTGTGTGCGTCCCCCTGAGCGGGGTTTGTTGACGTTGGTTTGACTTTAAACTGGAGATACAAATTCTTCAAATGCCTCAACGCTGAAAAGATGAATCACAAGATTCTATTTTCTGGTAACTCCTTTCATTCAAAACTCTCCAGCATCCACCTTGGAGCCCCAACCAGTGAACGTAGTTCTAATTTGAAAATAAACAAGACTCCCCACCATGTACACCACTGTTTGTCACTGATGTCCTGCCTTGCTTTAAACTCTCAAAACCCCCTTTTTAGAACAGTGGCATGTTTGTAACAGCAGCCAGACCGAACCTTTGAGGAGACAGGAATCCAGCCTGTCCGACCGAGCTCCTCAGAAGAGTTCGCGGTCAGTTCCGTCCCTCCAGGCAGTTTCTCACTGCTCTGACCGAAGAACGAAGCTAAACACGAGCAAAGAAGCCAACGAAACCCCCTGCCCAGCCAGCGCAGGCAGGAGCCAGCGCACCTCCTGTAAGTGGTCACTGAGGAGCTGTGAGGCCTCTGCTGTAAACAGCCACCAGATCTTTAATTACCGCTTTTGACACGACCGAAACCTCCCCACATCCCTTCCCGCCCCGCGTGGGAGGCAGGACGGGCTGCGGAACAATGGCCCCGCCACGGGACCCGCC
>VXBC01012174.1:911661-948280 GCA_013399945.1 Ploceus nigricollis | reverse complement strand
TCCTGGCCCCGTGCTCCCGCACCTCGGCCCAGCCGTTTCTTCCCCGCACGCGTCGATCCTGAGCTCCAGAGCTCAGGCGCTGCCCCCGTCACAGCCCGGCCCGCACTGCAGGGCTCCGGTTCCCCCCGTCCTGAGCGGGGTCCCGGCCCCACAGCCGGGCCCGGACCGATCGCCCCCGGCCCGCCGGGCACAGCCACGGCTGCAGGAGCCGCACGGAGCCGGGAGCGGCACCTCCCGCCCCGCCACACCCGAGAGGAGCAAGGGAAGCGTTACAGAGACCGAGCAGCCCGGGGGTGAGCAGGCAGGAAAGAATGATGCCACTGCCGCATTTTCAAATGTCACATTTAATGTTTTCACCACTGTACTCCAAATCTACATTTTACAAAGTGACCAGCAAGTGTGCCACATTAACTGACCAACCTCTGAGATTTTACCTTTCATACCAGTGTCTTCTGGGGCTCGATAATTAAACACGTTTCTCATTCAAGTGAATTGAAATGCTTCAGTTGGTTTTATTCTCAGGAGCCTCATAAAAAACAAAGATATTGCACCATCTTTGTTCAGTTATTCAATGTTTGTCTCTTTCACAGCAAATAATTACTTCATTGAAGTTAAAACTTCCAAACATAACTTACTAATAGTCTCCAATTCCAGCTCAGATCACTCTTGTTGAAAATACTCTGCTAAATACAGATAACTTACAATAACTTTAACAGTTAATTGTCCATAACAAACACCATGGTTTCTCTCCAGACCAAGGCTCAAATTTTAAGACCACCTTTTAGTATTCCTTTGTACAGGTGAAAAACAGTCTTCAATTTTCTAGTCTTGTTTTAAATACAAAAGTTGGAAGGGACATTCAAGTTTCAAGTCTCCACACTAAACTTAAAAAAAAAAAAAATCATGTGGAGGTAAACAAACCAAGTTGTATACTCCAGGAGGTAGAGGCCTTCAATTTGTGTTCATATATACATATGCACAGAATTCAGTGTTCCAACAGAAAAAGAATTAGCCAAAAAGTAATAAAAGTTATTTACTACTGTGACATTTCAAGACTTCCACAGCTCTGCCTAAAGACACGAACACAATTAACAGAATTCCCTATGTGCTTTTTTTTTGTCCTTTTCTTTTTTTTTCTCTCAACTGTCCAGTGCAGGAAAAAGTTCTCACAAAATTTCACAGACCTAAAATGTGCAAGCTAGTTTCTCTCTATACAGCAATGATGTCAGGGATCTCTGAAATTAGCCCATAAATGGAATTATTTACACACATAGAAGATGCATGCTGGGGGGTTTTATGTAAGAAAGAGCAGAAAAACTTCTAATAAAAATAGATTAAATATATATATATATTTATACTGGGTAAGGAAACAGAAGTTTAGTCTCTCCTAGTCACAAACTCATTCTCTCTACTCACAACATTTGATTTTAGAACAGCACACATCACCATCACAGCTCTAGTGAGAAGCTATTTATAGGGTTGAGCATCAGGGGACGTGGCCACTTCCCATGGCCACGGCCACCCAAAGGGACTTCATGATTGGTCGCAGTCAAGTTTTCTGTATTCCTTAGTTTTAGAAAAACCAAAATCTTCAGGAATGGCTCAATATCAAAATGTATGTCTATCTGTTTGTACAATCTCACTTCAATTAAAAAAAAAAAAAAAAGGAAAAAAAGGAAAAAATAAAGAAAAAACCTCCCCGAATTTGGTTTAATTCTGTTTGTTCTGAGCTGAGCCATCACAGCTGCACTAGAATTCATAAAACACGTGCAACTCTGGGTAAAATATTTTCTTCTAAAAGCACAACCACTTTACAAGATTAAAAGTCTAGTACATTTCTAAGTATTATTCATATTGTACAAGTAGTGGTTGTTAATTTAAAACTTCATTAGTAAAATTACAGTACAAGCATGATTAACCTCCAGAATTGCAAATCCCAGACTCCAGTGGAAAGCTACATTACATCTTCAGTAGTACGGGGCGCTCCGGTCACTCCCACACCAGCGGCGACGGCGGCATCTCGGAGGGCTGGGCGACCGTGGAGCTGCACAGGACAGACAGCAGTGCTCACTGCAGGGGCTCAGGGCCACAGCCTCACTGCTCAGGGGGACCAAACACCCCTGGGGACAGCGAAACCCCAAACCCAGCCCTAGCCTCACAACGGCCACCAGCACCCACAGCAAGCATTCCTTTACCTGCGCATTTTCACCCCTCAGTCCCTCCTTCCAACGCCCTCACCGTGCAGCTCCACAACCAAAACTCAGCCTGCCAACCTTCCCAATTCCAGCTTCAGCCTGACTTCTGCTCTTTTGCACAACAACATTACTTGCAACTTTTGCACGTTTTACTTAAATTCTAGAAGAATTCATAAACACAGTGCACAAGGGTTTTATCTATGGGCCCTTCCTACTCTCAGGAACTGAAAAGCTAAAACATTCTGGATGTCTGAATTCTGTACTACTAATAAATGGGAATTAATATCAGATGTGATTACATACAGTTACCTAATAAAGCTCTTAAAAGCAGCAGACTGAGGGTTGATGCAGAGAGGCACTCTGTTTCCTTTCTGCTGTTCCAAAATGAACTGATGAATTATTTCTGTACACAGGAGAAAAATACAAAACAACACAGCATTAACACTTCTGGCTTCAGTAAAATGCAATGTCAACTGGGGGGAAACAGAACTTCCCTTATTGAGAGTACATTTTAGTGAGGATAAAAGAGCTCCACCTTCCCTAAATCTGACTGCTAAGCTTCAGCTCCAGGCTGCAGGACAGCTGTGGAGGTCACACCTCACAGCCCCAAAGGCCACACATGATTTCCCCTTCCCCCAGCACCATCCTTCAGCAAAAGGATGAGGAACAGGGCACCAGGGATGGGTGCTGGTGAGGTCTGAAACCCACAGACTTCTGCAGGTCAGCTCATGCTTGTGCCACTGCCCTATCTCAGAACATACAATTCTGTTCTTTAGGTGAAAAGAAATTATTTCCAGTATCTACTATGGAAAAATACCTAAAAGAAACCAGCACTGGGGTCACTGAGTGGATCCAGAGCACAAATCCCAACTCCATCCCACGTTCCCCCTGCTGCAGGATGGAGCAGGGGACAGCTGCACGTGCAAGGTTAACTCCTGCTCACCTTTAACCTGCCGAACAGAACTGAGGTTCTTCTCAAAAGTGTCATCGAATTTGGGATTAGTGATGGGTTCAAAATCACTGGTATAAACTCTGCCAGTCGAAGTGGAGAAACAGCATTTGCACATACAAGTGTGGTACCGCAACCGGCCCTCGTCCAGGTAGGGGTGAGCTAAGGCATCCTTAGCAGATATCCTCTTGGACTGGGAACACAGGGAAAGGGAAGAGAGCAGGAGTGAGGGTACGGTCAGAGCTACTGGAACTACTCATCCATTAATCCTCAGTGTTTAACAAACCCATACTGGTGTGAAAGGAGCTGCCACTAGAGGGGAGCTGAGGCTCACAAACCAGCCTGGGTGGCACCGACCTCCCGCTCAGCCACCACGGCAAACGCTTTTAGGAACATGCCTTTCAATGGCTTTTTTCTCCAGATAACTTTACAATTATGACTCTTGCAATAAATCAAAACAAGCTGGGAAAAACAGCACTCTAAGTGTTGAGGGAGTCAGAAAGGACTTTTTTTTTTTTAATGTGGAAGTTATGGTTTAACATTTCCATGGTTCTCTTCAGCAAAGCAATCTTAAGGTTTAAAAAAAATACACTCCAAAGGCAGTGCTTCTAAACGCTTCATCAACCCCCGGCCTCCTCCTTTGCACTGCAGTCACTCTGTTTTTCATTTGCAATATTGGGGGGGTTCTGTGGGAATGAAACAATTAAGATTATCAATTCCAATATCATATTTTCTTGTGACAATTCTCTACAATGTCCCAAGAAACAAAATCCAAAATCCACAGCAGCACATTTTTATTAGAAAAACAGATGCTCAGTGGAAAAATGATCCTGTTCTGTGATTGGGGATGCAGGAGGAATTTTTTGTGTGTTGCAAGACCAGGAACACCCCCGTGTCCCTAATTAGAACTGCATCAAAGTAGCTGATGTTCTGCTACCTACACCCAGCTCGGAAAAGAGCATGAGTCATGCACAGCCTCATCCTTCCCACTGCCAGAGCTTCCTTCCCAGGACCACTTGGTTTGAAACATGAAACCCCCATTCCAGGGGGAATTGATCGGCCAATTATACAATATTTTTACCTTTTCTATGGACCAATAGTACTGCAATGCCATGTAGAAGGAAACCAGCTAAAGCAGTCCTTGAATTACAACACTCATTTAAGCACCAGACAACAAAAACTGTTCAAACCAGAAGTATTAGAGGTGATTTTCAGTCCTACTTACTGGATCAAAGACCAACATCCTGCAAAGGAGATGAACTGCTTCATGTGTAGCTTGACTGGAGAGTGTATATAGGACAGGAAGGGATGGCTGTAGGGGGAATGGGAGGAAGAGAAGCACAGAGTGTCCTGTCAGATCCATCAGCAGGAAAACCCTGTTCCCGCACACGCTACTCCACAGTCAGCAAGGACAAACTCCTTGTTAAAGGGGACAAGTGGTACTAATGCTTTCCAGCATGACAATAATCACCATTACAAAACCCAGCAACTGTAATAAGGGTCCAATTGATCACTGTTCCCCTTAGTTCAGATGTAATCCCTAGAAAAACCTGCTTTTCTTTATGTATTTTTCTCTACAGACACCATTCCCAGCTGCAGCTGCTCCAGGGTTTGATTAACTCCATCATTTCCAGTAGTTCATTTTTTAATCTCAATTCCTCCCAAATTATGGATTACTTTGCTTTTGCTTGCCCAGGCAATCCACAGCTGACTGACAGTGATAGAAGGACTGTACTGGATGTCAGGGTTGCTGTAAATTTCCCAGTATAAATAAGAATTACACCTCCACAGTGACATCAGTCGAAGTTAACCCTGAAGTGCTGCACAGAGCCCTGAGCACTTCCCAGCCTTGGTTTGTCAGGGCAGCCTATGGAATATAAAGCTGCAGCGTTTGGTAACTCTCCTCCTCCTGGCTTGCTCTCCCACAGCAGAGGGATCACAACAGGCAGGGGATGGACTCCACAAATTTTCCTTTGGGCAGGGGGTCAGCAGGGACAGGGGTAGGGACAGCTCGCTCACCCTGGGGCTGCCAGGGACACGATTCACTTGAACTTTTAAATACCAAACTGACAAAGTCTACAGAGTATGTAAATACCCGTTTTGGCAGCACACAGTGGGGTAGGGGGGGGTTAATCAGAAACTTCTCGCATTAATCTATTTTTACACAGAGCAGCAAAATGCCTCACCCCTCTCTCCCACTGCGCTCACCTACGGCGAGTAAAAATAGGTGGTGTGACAAAGCAATCGCCCGTTTCTAACTTGGGCTTCTCTCCCTATTAGTCTAATTAGGAAACCAGTAACATTTAACCATTTACAACCAGCAAAAGCTCCATTTCAGAATATGAAAAGCCAGGAGTTTGCACTCAAACATGAAGTGTGCTTCAAGTTGAAAACAAAAATATCATTAATCATCTGGATGCTCTATATCCCCTGTCTCCAAGGTGCAATGAGCACACCAGCTCCCATGGCACTCCAGGGAGAATGAACATTGTTTTCCCCAACACACACACAACTAACTCTTAGAGTGTATTTCTTACAACTTTGTGGCTACAGGACATTAAATCTGTAGTGGAAACTTTTTATACCATTTCACCTCACTTGCTTTTTAGGATTCCCACCATCCTGTGGGTCATAGGACACTGGGTTTAGGAGTCACAACTCTTCTAGCACATGATAGCAAAAAAATATACTTGACTTAAAACTAGTAGAGAAAATCTGAAGGAAATCCTCCTGTTATTAATGCTCAAATTAAAAAATCCTGTCATGAAATGGAACAGCGACAACTTTATGTAGTGGATCCAAAGTGCCAGGGAGGCAGAACTCCCACATGTCAATAATAAAGCAGAATATACATGCAATGCTCATTTCTATGGTAACTACTATTGTAGTGAGCAGACGTGAGAAATTACTTCAACATGCAGAAAATAATGATGCAAACTTAACTACTGGAGCAAGTACAGGCCAATAATTTTGTTAATTTTGTTAGCAATCATAAAAATGACCCTACTGGAGGGCCACAGAGTCTTATCTAGCTGCACTAGAGATGCCTGCATAAGCATTTCTTTGCACTAGAGATGCCTGCACACTACATTGCATTTCCCCTTTTTATTGCCCAGTCAGCACAATGACTCCATCCTGCCTTTTTCCTTTGGTCTGGGATCTTTTTCAAAGCTAACTTCTACTCTAGTTGTGTTGAATGCTGTATCTCAGCTTTCAGCCTCTTGTTGGGCCTTCCTGAGCAGTTCAGGTCTGAGCTCAGGTGTGCAGGGACCCTCTGGGCCTGGGGTGCTGGAGGTTCTGCCCTTGGCTCTGGGCAGTGGGTGAATTCCACCTCTAACACTCCTGATCCTGGCAGTGCAGCAGCCCTCCAGGGCTTTCTAAATTATACTGTCAATTTTAATTTATGTCTCTTGCCAGTACTAATACTTAAATTTAACATCTTCATTCAAAGTAGGTATCAAAACACTGCCGCCTCAGAAAGGGAGACTTTCACCTGGGTCATCAAGTCCAACAATCCCCCCAAGGCAGAAGCCAGAAATGCCCCTGACTAGTGAAAAGCCCCCTTGTCTCCACAGCAGGTGGAGTGAGCACACATCCACCCTCATCCCAAGCACCACAACCACCTGTGGCCAACTCAGCCCCGCTCCCAGGTACAGACAGCTCTGAGACCAAACAGCCAAGCCGGGTACTTTTAACCAACAGGCCATGGGAATTCAATCAGGACGTGAAAGCCCTGCCCTGCCCAGAGGAAGCCCTGCCTGGTGGGGCTGGGTGGCTGCAGCCAGCCCTGGCAGTACCTGTTTATGAGGACCCCTGAGTATGTGTGCCTTGGCGCCTTCACAAGCCGTCCTCATTGCCTCCAGCGACGGCGTGCCCAGCAGGTCTGTGATCAGATCCAGCTGCACAGAGCACACAGGACACAGCTCAGACACTCAGACACACTGGAGCAACACATTCCCCAGCTACCACAAATCAGCATCCTGTCCCTGCCCCCTGGGAGCAGAGCCCGACCCCCCCAGCTGCATCCCCTGTCAGGGAGTTGTGCAGAGCCACAGGGTCCCCCCTGAGCCTCCTTTCCTCCAGGCCTGAGCCCTTTCCCAGCTCCCTCAGTTCTCCAGCCCCTTCCCAGCTCCGCTGCCTTCCCTGGACATGCTCCAGCCCCTCCGTGTCTCCCCCGAGGAGCAGCACTGCCTCCAGGAGCAGGGCAGCAGGAATGCTGGCAGGGAGAGGTGAGGGTGGGTACCTGCTGGATGGGACTCTGTGCCTGGAACAATATCCTCCTCCCAAGCAACTCTGCAAAGATGCAGCCAACAGACCAGATGTCGATGGCATTGCTGTAGTGCCGGCTGCCCATCAGGATCTCCGGAGCGCGGTAATACTGAGTGACAACTTCCTGAGTCATGTGCCGGGATTCGTCTAACTCTTCCACCCTGGCCAATCCAAAATCACAAATCTAAATTGAGAAGGTAAATAAAAAAATTAAAATAACCAAAACACCTTCTGCATTTCAAATAGGCAACCTTCTGGGAAGGAGGCAGGGATCCCCAACCAGCATTTAAATACATCAGATAATCTGCTCTAACTGCCTAAGCCAGGGGAGAGGGGATAGGAGGAAATTATGTTGCTTTGTTCCACAGCCATTTAAACTTCCTACAATTTGATTTGAAATCACAGTACATTTTAAACTGGCATTACAATATTTATAATCTGAAAGATTAAAAAGCTTTGCACTACAAAAAACCCAACCTCTGGGTACAGAGTATTTCAACTCAAACAAACTTCATTTGCTTGTGACATGTCTCAAAATATTAAAGATTCAGCTCTACTCATCTGGGCTTGGAGAACTGTTAAAAATGTCTTGAACCAGAAGGGTTAAGAAAAGAGACCAAACTTTGCCAATTAGAATTCTTAGCAAAACCCTGTAAACAACACTGAATTTTTGTGTTTGGGACAGCTGTACGACACACCTCAGTCCTCCAAAATTCCATATACCCAAGGTTAATGGAAGTGCCTTGGGCATTTGGTGTCATCTTCCCCTGAGGAGCACAGGGACACTGAGAACCCCCTGCCCCTCCCAGGCACAGGACATCCCACCCAAGCCAAACTCAGGAATTGTCTCTCTCTTGCTTTCAGAGATGTGGGGAGAAGCAGGGAGAAAAGGGGAAAGGCAGATGTTTGCTTCATTTCTACTTTGTAAAGAATCTGTAGGATTTTTTTCCATTTACATGGACTTTCAGGGAAAGTGTTCACACTGAATGTTTTTTGTTTAAAAATTAACAACATACACACACGAACATCTTCAATAAATGTAAGCAGCACCTTAAGGACACAGTTGCTGTTCACAAGTAGGTTCCCTGGTTTAATGTCTCGATGTAAAATGCCAGCAGAATGTAGATATTTCAGACCTGAAATATTAAAGAAAATTAATTTTTTTCCCTTTTAAAAGAAGTTTAAGGCTGACAGCATTTTCCCAGAAGGTCTGGCAACTCCTGGTCAGCAAAGGCTTTGCCTGTGCCTCAGTTTTTATGAGTAACTCCCAGCCACTAGTGCACATTCAGTCACTTAATGACAGGGTAAAATTTTGGAGTATATAAAATACACAGAAAAAGGAATTCAGCAGTCTTTTTATAAAAATCCCCTTCCCCCCAAAAATCCAGCAAACAACAAATCAAAAGCAAAACATCATCTCTCTGATTATGGCATGGATGCTCTGCTAATCCCCGCACTGGAATTTTCAGACACCTCTTACTGCTCTGTTTTTCAGTATCCCTTAAGGGGATACAATTACACGCATTTACCCGTCTGGTTCAGTCTAGGTGTCCTTTTTGTTCCTTGATTCTAAAAGCATGACTCTTCTCTCCCTGACAATGCTTTAAGGCAGCAGGGGTGCCATGCTCTTGTAGCTACAGTAAGTCATGCTTGGTATTTATTCAAATACGAAATTAAAAGAAGTTCCTACAGGAAGCTTATTCAAGATGAGAATGTCTTGAGAATAAACATTAAGAAAAATTAAAAACATGTTTCTACTACATAATTTTCATTCAATTTAGAGGAAGAAAAATTACCTCTTAAAATCTGGTAAAGAAAAACTTTGACATGATCCGAGCTGAGAGGCTGAGGAGAGACGATAATCTTATGGAGGTCACTCTGCATCAACTCAGTGACAACATATCTGCAGTTCAGTGGTTAAGGAAAAGCAGAACAGGCACACAATCTCTCGAAACATTCACTAACTCCTACTTACTTGAGCTCTCACAGGTCAGAACTATTGACTTAAAGAGAAGAAAGCTGCTTCGGAGGTCAAATCCTTACAGGAATAAAAATAAAAAACGGCTTGTGAAAGAACACAGATTAGTCCATGAGAGTTTGCATTAAGGTAGCTGTACAAAGTTACTGAAAGGCAAATTACAAGTGAGACTGAGGGGAGGTGGCTCCCAGAGGGGCCTGTGTGTGCTCAGGGGGGTTCAAAAGCAGTGAAATAGGATGAAAGCTGCACACAGGATGGAGACAATCCTGACAATGTCCTGGCTGTGGGACAACAATAACACACAGAGGAATCATCACCATAAATACTGGGGGCACTACAGGCATTAATTAAAAACATTACTGCTTTAAAAGCTTAGTTTAGCAGTCACATTTGAAACAGAAGTCTCTGCTATCATGTTTGTGGCTGAAGGAGGTAAAACACATTTGCCCCATGTTAACTGATACAGCCAGGTATTGAATGCTCATTTTCTTTCATCTCTACCCAGTCAATGCTCTGCTTTCATCTGTTGCTCTACAAACCCTCTTCAGCCAAATCCCTGTTGGCCAAAGAGTTCATCTGCCAACACAACACCACACAAAAACTCATTTTATAAATTAAGTATCTCCAACTTTTTGAGGGAAAAAATATTAAAATTGCATTCATAAAGAATTCATAAAGAAAAAACCCAACCCTGCAGCACCACAATTTGTAGTCCTCTAATTTTTCTCTTCCTTTAGCAAAGACCCTTTTAAATATTTATACCAGACTTTTAAAATCTGCAACAAATACCTGCAACAAATCTTAACATTCAATTTAATGCAAAATACTTTTAAAAACCCAAAAGCATTACTCTGCACTTTATTATGATAAGATTTTTGTTTTGCTACGCCACAAATCCTCCTAAATCTCAATCCCGAGCATAATGTCTCCCAGATGTCTCAACTAGTTGCCATGCCAACTAAAGCAGCTTAAATTAAATGAGGGCCTGAAATGGCACCTGCACCACTGCAGGTCTGGGGCGCATTAAATCAAGCCCTTGACAGGGCTCAGAGGTGCCATTAACCCCAGCAGCAGCCATCTGATTACTGTCTCTGGATAATTGAGCCAGGGCTGAGAGCGGCGGCAGCAGGTTCCGCTGCGACCCACGGGCCTCTCCTCCTGCTGGGACCCCGCCTGCAGCAGCCACTGCTGGGGACACTGAGCAAAACAAACGCCCCAAACCCGGGGCATTTCAGTCCCCTCCTCACACAGGTACCTGCAGTTTGCTTTTTTCAGTGCCACCACCGGGCCCCGGCCGTGGGGCGGCCACTGGCGCTGAACACGCCGCTACCCAGCGCTGCTACCAGAGAGAAATTGCTCCTGACAGCAGTAATTAGTTAAGTAGCTGTATAAAATTAGATCTACAAATGTACCAATTTGCTTCAGAGTAATTATCAAAGCAAATGCGTGGCACAAAAGAACTTGACTTGTTCTGCTGGCTGGGACCTGCTGAGTTGGTAAATTTTATAAAGCGACAGATAAACCCTAGAAAGGGATGAAGTGCCCTCGGTGATGTGGCACTCTCATCATGGCTTGGACTGTGCTTTACTTGGTCTCTGCATCCCTCAAAGCCCAGTTCTGTGGCTCAGGAGTAATCCCTGCCCAGCTGGTTTGGGTGCTGGCCCAGAGGAACTGCCCACAGGGATGGAAGAGAAGGAAAAGCCCATGCCAGGGTGAGCACGTGCTGCTGGTGCAGCAGGGCTGGCACTGACCCTCACTGCCTGCAGCAGCCCCTCTCACCTTGCTCCTCTCCCCCTCCTCCACCCTACAGACACGAGGGATCCACCCCAGAATCCACCAGAACACAGCTCTTTCACCTCTTTGTGAATTTACTGCGCATCTTGGCTTTTACTGCTATTCAAGCCTTTTCCAGATCCCACCCCTGAAAAGTGGTGACTTTTCAGCAGCTTCTGATATCCACCTTAACGGGCAAAGTTTTCAAAAAGTTACTACAGAAACTTTGGATGGTTCTTAAAGGAGAACATCCGTGGATCTGCAGTTGCTGAATTCAGCATTACAATCAACTGTGGAAGATTGAAAAAAGAGCTATCAATCATTCATTTTTGCACTAGGTGATATTGGCAAAAACATCAATACCTGTAAGATTCAAAATGGCCACAAAGATTTTCAACCAAAAACCTCATTATTAATTCAAATTATATCTTAATTTGAGTGTTTGCCAGGAATTTTCATCCTGAAACAAAAATCTCACTAGATTAAACTTCCTTTATTCATCACCGGTTTCCTCAGAAATCTTTTAATTTATCATTAAAATGTTAAGGTGGTTTTATAATTAGTTCTCTTTAAAAAATACACTCTGCAATTCCTGCTGGTACCTACGAAACACTGAATAATTGAAATGAACTCTACCAGCTCATTTACAGCACATCATTCATATCATTTTAGTCGTTCTTTTATTACATTTCTTTCCCCAAAAAGGGCCCAACAATTCTTTGGAAAGAACAAAGGAAATCATTCAATACCAACTCCAACCCTTTACACTTTTATCACTGTTCAATATGTCCCACTGTAAAAATGGAACAACCCTCTGATATCTTTGGGAACTCTACTAGTGGACCAACAAAGAAGTTTTGACATCTACACCCCCCAAATATGGAACACCTTTACCTGATCTTCTTCAAACCAACCTCAAGTAAGTTCTCCTTACACTACAGTAAGCAGAAACACATGCAATTAAAAATGGGTATATAAATCAAAACACTTACTAACTCATTCTTTTAAGGAATTTAAGGGTCCTAAGTGCACTTATTGTAATTATTTCAAAATAAAGGACAAAGAAGACTACACAGAGCAATAGTCTTTTGTTGCCAATATTAGAGTCAAGAAATTAACAAAAATATAAAAAAAGACAGCCCTGTAGAACACAATTCAGAATGACTTAAAGTCAGTTAGCCATGAAAGAAACTAACATTTTGGTTTTATATTCAAAACTTGGCAGTAGCTAAGCTCATAAAAATAAGCTTATCCCATTTAAATATTCTTGATTGTACAATTACATGGAAGGAGTAATCCTTAACCTAGATCTGATTTATAACTCATATGACTTGTTCTAAATGAGGGCAATGAACTAGTGCACATAACCAAAATCCAGTTTTTGAAGACTACTTACATGCTCTTCACGTGAAAGAAATATCAAAGCAGAATATTTTAAAGCTTTACCTAAACTCATATGAAAAAGCCCCAGTACAGCACAGCAATAATTTCAACTAAATAATGTGTTTGCCCACCAGCAAGTTGTGCGGTACTTTGGTTAAATCACCACGTTGATTACACCTACTTTCTCCACCAATCAATCCAAGGTATTATATAAATAGATCAAACCATACTTCAAAAGTTCAGATTACCTAAAAATAATGACAATTTCCCACCCATTAATTGTAAAGTGGGTCATACAAAAAAGCAGCTTAGACCCACCAGCAACGAAACCCAACCTGCCCAAGTCTAACCACAGGAGTGGCAAAGAACTTCTCTTCCCACGAGAGTCAGAGCCCTCCCAGCTCAAGGATTCACTTTTCAGTATTCCAGAAAGCAGAAATTTCCTACTTCACAACTAGAAGACAGCCCAAGCCAAGTTAGAAAAGGGAAAAAACCAAACCAAAACATGACACTCATGTGAAGTTTTTCCCTCAAATTCCCTGCTAGAATACAGTTCCCCCCAGGCAGCTGGTACCTGTGCTGCATCAGTGACACAGAACATATGTGGGACACAGTTCTGGGCAATGTGCTCTGGACCAGGACAGAGCTGACCAAGGAAAGCCACAGCCCTGCCAGTCCACTGAAACCTCTCTGATAACTCAGGGTTTCAAAGCCTGTGAAGGCAGAACTCTCTGAAACCACCACAAAGTCTTTTAAAGTACTCGTAACTGAGAGGAGATTAATTACTGCATATAGCTTTCAAAAAAATATTCTGGGGGAATCCCTGTGAGCAGCAGCAGGGCCTGCTGGTCAGTCCCACACTCCCTGCACACACTGGCTCACGTGGAATC
Organism: Ploceus nigricollis; assembly: GCA_013399945.1. Taxonomy (NCBI): domain Eukaryota; kingdom Metazoa; phylum Chordata; class Aves; order Passeriformes; family Ploceidae; genus Ploceus; species Ploceus nigricollis. The sequence goes on along the minus strand of VXBC01012174.1, from coordinate 934,843 downwards.
AAAGGCTCAGCTCAGTCCTGCACCATCCCACCCCCAACACCACCTCAGAGTTCTGGATGCTACAGGTTCACTTCTGGAAATAAAACTGTCCACATGCAGGCTTGAGACTTCTGTGGTTCCACTTCATAGATTACACCAAACGCTGGCAGCTTCTAAGCTAATGAAAGTCACACCTACCTCAATTAAAAGGTTCTATTTTTATATTTAGGATACATTTCTTCAAAATAGTCGATGTGTGGAGGCTGGAGGATGTCGAGGGCAGAGAGTACCTAGGAAACACCACACAAGGTCAAGGCCTATTCCAGAACAAATCCCTTTCAAAAAGACAAACTGCACATTTCTCACATGGCTTCATTTTATTCTACCCCACAGACAGACCAATGTTCTGTCTCACCAGGTATGTAAATTTAATAACCCACCATGTCAGACATTATGTACATTCAATGTCTCTCTTTTTTAACTCAAGAAAATTTTTCCAGCTGTTTGAGTAGTAGTTTGAAAGCACAAATTTATCTATCCAATAAAAAGTGGTTTCTTTACAATATATATGAACATAAAATCTTTGAAAGAAGTAACTTCAACAAAGAAATGTAAAAGCAGAAGATACTACACTTTGTTCTGCCTTTAGTCTTTCAGAGTTTTGTGATTCATTGCTTCCACATGGGAATTGCAAACCCCAAAGGTGTTCCCATTCTACATAAGCAGCTCAGTGGTAGAAAAAGCAAAAGGTAAAAAGGCAGAAAAAAGCAAAAATGTAGAAAAGCAGCAGCAGAGAATTCCCATCCTCTCACAGAAAAACATACTCCTTGGTGTGGTCATTTGGATACCATCCTAGAAAGGTTCATGACATTTGGGTGAAGCACCCAAACTTCAGATGCACTTCAAACTTCATGGGTCAACCCAAAGAGTGTTCAAACATTTTAACTTAAGCTGACTGATTTTACCTAAAGCAGGTTTGGGAGAGGACCAACAAAGGGGACAGTACCACAGAGTACAGAACAGCTCAGGAGGAACAGTGCCCAGCTGACACAGCTCTGTGCAGCCTGACATTTACCTAAAGCCTGAAATAAGGCTGGGCTTACACGTCAGAAGTGTACTGATTGTCTGTTTGCAAACACCTTGGAGGGGAAATTATGAGTATCCTTAGATTCTTGATAGTTTCATTTTTATAGTGTTTGTAACAGTAATATCTGAGTTTCCAAAAATCGGATCACTGTAAAATCAGAGAGCTTTTAAAGCATTTTAGATATTCTGTAACAAAACACACTTCTGTTACAGAGAGCTCCATTTTACATTTAGGTTTTCTCAAAGATTTCAAGATTACTTTGAATTTACTTACATTGTCATGCTTAAAAAAACACAACATCTTCAACTCCCGGAAGACCCTTTTACAAGAGACCAAATTTTGGAAGACGTTGGGCATCTTTTTGAGTGCAACTCTCTTTCCATCTCGTGGATCTGTTACTGACCTACAGAATAAAAGATAAAAAACATCACATACTCCTGTTAGACAGTTTTTCTAAAGAAGAAAAGAATATTTTAAAATTTCTTGTCGTTCTCAGCTCAGCGACTCAAAACAAAGTGAAGCCATTTCTAGGGACAAAAGCATTATGTGAGGGCATTGAGCAGTGTCCTGCAGAGCCTGTGTCACACAGATGTGACCATTCTGTGGATGGAGCACACACCCAGCCCAGCAGTGCCACACACTGAGCTCATCGTGACATCAACACCTGCAGTGGATGTCAGGATAAACACCTCCTTCACCTCCCAAAAATACCTCACTAAAACGCTCTCTCAGCCACCCAGATCGGATTTTATCAGGTCTATTGCTCACTTCTTCCTCTCCAAAGAGGGTAAAAGATCTAATAATCCCATTCTGATAGAACACTGGCAAGTGTAAGACTATTTATTGGTCTATCACCAAATCACTTCACATCTGGAGAAGCAACGGCACGTGGTATCCAGGTTTCCACAAATGTAGAACAGGTGTGACACTGGTCTTTCTCCCACACAACTTATGGAATGCAAGTATAGTAGCTCAGGAATTATAAGGTGTTTTGTACATGGCAAGTATTTTAATTTAAAATAATTGGATTCTGAAAATAGAATTTTATAATGAGAACCATAAAACTAGAGCAATGAGATTATGGTGCCTCAATTCCCAATCCCAGTTTTTAAGGTGAGTTTCTCAAACGTCACTACAGAATAGAGTATATGCATATTTTTACTGGGATGACCAAAATAACTTCAATCTCAGTGCAGTGTTGAACCCACAGAAGAATCCACATCCAGCTATGCACCCTGGTAACTACATTTGTCCTTAAAAAATTGCTGGCTTTTCTCTCTCATGTGACTCCTCAACAGTAGACATGCAAGGCACCTTCTTATGCCTCAGGTCCATGTTTTAAATATCTAAATAAAAAATTAGACTGGAGTGTTCAGATATCTACCTCACTCCCAAGTATCACATCTGATTTCAAACCCATTCAACCAGTCCAAAGTCAGTCCCAACACCTTGGGCAGACACTTGTTAACAGCCCTGCACGTTTGTGTTTTAAACAAGGGGCAAGGGGGGACTTGGGAAAGGTGATATCACACTATTTCTATGGTGAGAAACACAGCAAAAAACAATCTGAAAAGGTTTTTTAATCCATGACATATTTCCTATTTTCTCCAGGGCTTTTGCCTCTTGCCTGAAGTGATGAGAAAGGGCAGGAGAACTGCAGAGCTCCAGCTCACACAGCTCCACGCAGGGCACGGGGACCTGGGGGCACCCGCAGAACAAGGTGATCTTCACCACCATCAGGCACACTTGGGGCTGTCAGGGCTCAGCATCCAGCAGAGGCACAGGCTGAGCAACACAGGCACACAGCAGGGCCTGGACAGCTCTCTCATCTCCTGCTTGCAAATTCAGGCTGTATCTACAGCAACCAGCTTCCAAATTCCTGCCACACCAGCAAGGCACCACTCTGGTTAGTCAGAGAACATCCCACCCTGCGCACAGTAACAAGCCATTACTCAGCATATCAGAATCAGCTGTGGAATTTTAGGTGGTTTTGATATGTTACAATCTCATAAACTGCCCAGCACAGGGTTCTCCACGCCCAGCACAGGCTCATCCATGCCCAGCAGCTGATGAAGCAGGGAGAGCAAGTCCTCCAAAGCAGCTCCCACCATCCCCAGTGGGGATGTCCCTGCTCATTGTCCAACTCCACAACCAGCTCCTTGTCAAAGCAAACTCCACAGAAATTATTGAAATGTTCTGTACAGGGTGTTTTGAATGCATATTTTAAGCAAACATCTGATTTTTACTGTAAAATATCTACTTACATAGTTCCTGTCTAAGAAAATGAAATGTAAAAACTGCTAACATTTTCATTTTATTAGTCTAAAAATCAAGCTAATAAAACTATAACCTACACTCATGTATAGTCCTCAGATAGTGCCATACCTCCACACAGAATTACCAGACAACCTCAAAAGGTGTCCTTTTAATTGAATTCTAGATTAAAATGGTCATTCCCAACTTCTAATAAAATATTAAACTAGAATAAGAGAATTCAGTTTTAGAATAGTAACCCAAAACAATTCCAGGCAAAGTCTGAAACTTGATAAATTATTTTACAAGACCAGAAGTAATCCTCCCCCACTGCTCAAACTGAGGGAAATGTTAAAATATGGAATAGAACATTTGAAGTGGAGGTCACCGCAAAAAGGTATCAAAATTGGATTTCTGATGACTTTGGATCCACTCGTTTTCTGCAGCTGTTCTACAAAACAGTGGCTGCATAAGACACAGAAATCAACAGTCAGCTTTCACCAAAATCAGTTCAGATGGCAACTAAATTTTGGGACGTTGAGTAAGTCCACGCCGGCTCTGAGGAGAGCCATGAAGCAGTTTCCAGTTGCCTTAATTGAAGTGCTCATATCCATGTTAATTACACATGAACAGTAATACAATCTGCATAAACTTTTTTTCTTATTGATATTGAGCCTGAACTTTGTCTAACTCCCTAATTCATTTATTAAAATTTTTGAAAGGAAAACATTTTAGAATAAACATTATCTTAGGAGAGATTATATGTATAGGAAAGCAGTTGCTGAGCACCTGAAAATCCTTTCAACCACTACCCCTAAAAACATGAACAGATGCCCATCTTTTTCTTGCTGACTGAAGGCAGAGTCCAATGTTTTGAGCCCAGATTCCCTGATTTCTGGGATTCTGCTGCTGCTGAGCCTCACTGGAGGAAGCTGCTGGCACTTTGTACCTCCCAGCACCATCGGGGTCCTGGGAGTTCTCAGCCTCCTCCCACGGACGGAGCTGTTGTTGTGCAGCCTCGCTGGGCAGAGGGAAAGGTTTGATAAAGAGGGTGTCTTTAATTAAATAACAAAACTATGTGGTAGCTTATTTGATAGCTACCACAGATCTACTGATGCTGGTTTTTACTAGCTGTGGGGCCCCTTTTAAAAACCAAAAAGAGTTGAACACGTGCAGAGCTGTTAAAGTTCACCTCTGCTGCGCCAGGCCTGACGTGGCTGCTCTGCTCTTCCAAATGTTTCCATACAATAACAACTGGTTTGGATGAACAGTCTTTGCCTAGTCTCTCATAGAGGAAGGAGTCATTGTTGTGGCATTTGCATTTAAGACCAGTTTCTCTTTTGTTTTAAACAACCCACTTTCACAAACAAGTGATGATCCCCTGCAGTATCCATCTCGAAAGCAATTCCTCTCCTCTTTCCCCCATAGCAGCAGCAATGCCAGCCTGCCCCTCACCTCCCTGCCTTGGCTTGGGAGCTCTGTACTACTCACCAGCAATTTCACTTCAAGGGGCAGCACAAAACTAACAATCCAAGTTCTGAAGATCAGAACTGTCAGGCCTGCATTCCAAAGAACAGAAACAAGAAAGGAAGAAAGGAAACAGCCTGTCTGAAAACCTGGTATTTACAGCATCCAAAAAAAGATGCTGAAAATGTTGCTTTGTGTTTGTGTACAGTACCTACTTTGATACTAGTAAAATAATTATTTATAGCAATATGCTATCAGGTCACATATCCCCAGGAGAAACTAGAAAAGCAGGAAAATCTCCTAGGAGCTAATTGAGAGAACAGCTAGAAAGGCAGCTTTACTTACTGCTGCTCTCAGAAGAACACATTTGAATTCCCTGCCCTGCTTTGTGAGGACATTCCAGCACGGGTGAATCCCGCAGCAAAGGGCCCAGCAGGCAGGAGCCATCCATCACAAGGCACTACTGAAGCCTCAAAGGGTCCACTTACTAAGCACCAACTGCAGCTGAGGATAAAGAGATCACAGACCAAGATTCAAACCAAAACTAACTTAGCAAAAATTTATATATAGGTATGGGGCAAAAAATAAGTTATTAAATCTTGTGTCAAGGCAGATGGCTCAGCTCTAACCATGCCTTTAGGAGCGACACTGGAACAGCGACCCGGAACCGGGAGATCCAGCACTGAGCCCTGCGAGTGGAGTCAGCCCAAGCCCCCATCCCTGGAGTGACAGAGGGGGAGCTGGGCCAGCACACAGCTGGGACAAAGGGCCAGGACGTTCTGGGGAGCAGATCACAACCAGAGCAGGTGAGGGACAGCAGGAGACCAGCCCTGGGGCCAGCACAGGAGTGGGATGCATCCCCTGACCTGCAGTAGGTGCCTTGTGCAGCAGGGCCACTCTCCTGCCATCAGAAACCCTTTTGTTCTGCTGATCATACATAATGTATGTATGTCTTGCTATATTTAAAAACTACATAAAAAGCTTTTAAAATAGTCTGACATAAAACACATAAAGAAAAAAGATACTTTATAAAACCTGCGCCTTCTATTTACTTTGCAAGCTAATCACACCAGAAATAATACAATTTTAAAAAGTAATAGGACTACAGAAGAGATTAATGACACAATCCAGACCTCTAGTTAAAATGTTTTCAAAGACAATCCTTATCTCAAAGAATCCTTGCAGGCATTCAGCCGTTTCAATTACGCATGATAAGCCTTTAGCAACTCTCTGCCATGTTGATGGTAAATTTTCAAGGTGGAGTCTATGCCAACAGTGACTTTTTCTCTCCCTGAATCCAGGTCAAGGCATACACATTGTTCTGTAGTTTCAACTGGTAGAAAAACAAGTTTGTGACTGCTCCGTGCAATTATTACACAGGAGCAAGATAATGAAAGAATGTTCTTGGGGTGGTGTGGGAAACTGCTGGTGGAGTTTGTTTTATCACGGAAACAAACCTTCCTTCACATTTATAGAGAATATCTATAAATTTACATCAGGACTTAACAGAAGGGAGGGAATTTAATAGGATTACTCTGCAAGTTTTTCTTATTAGTCAGTGAACTTTTTTCCTCAGTTGCTTGACTCTTAATCACATAGGCTTTTCCAGCAAGCCTTACTCTGAGATATATAAGTGACCTGGTCCCACAAGCATTTCAGCTGCTCACCCAGGCATGTTTGATGTACCACTTTAAAACAAACAGCACAGCTCATACTCAAGGGCATGTGATCCCAATATGCCACTTTTTCAGCACACGGTATCGCAATCAATCACATCTTGGCATATTTCAAAATATACTTGAGCATGGGATGATATTAAAAATCCCTTAGAAAAGCTCACAAACCCACAAGATTCCCAAGACTGAAGTGAAAGGGCAGGGAGAGGCTGTGCACTTATCAAATCTCTTATCTGGGAAATGCTTGATTGAGTACATAAAATTTGCACACGGGCACAGGCCATGAGACCAGGCTCTGTTCTCTGTAAACTCACTGCCAGGCACTGAGCCCTACCAAAATGTGACAAAAACTGATCCACAACATTTAATGGACTGTTGGGTAGTAGAGGGGAGAGGTGAGGAAAATGAGGACGTAAGTATGAAATCCTTAAGAAAAAACCCCAATGTATATATGTGGATTTAGCAACAGATGTCTCACTGAAGGAAAAAAAGGAAATGCATCCACACAGGCTGAGTTTTCACGCAAAGCAGCTGCTTTAGCAATTTACCATTATAAAGATTCAAACACCAGGGAGGCAGGCCAAAGGTGATGTCCCAGACTCTCCAGTGCCTTGCCTACTGCCAGCAGTGCTTTCTCCCATCACAGACTGCAGCCCATGTCCCACACCGCTCCTGACCCGCCGGTGTTCGCCAACACACACAAAACGCGCTTTAAAGCTCTGTGACAGTTCCTAATGGAAGTTAAATTATTCAAATGCTAAATTGTTCTGTCTAACTTTAGTAGCCTGAAAGTCAGTTTTCCAACCCAAAGCTGCGAGTGAGGCGTTCCTGCCCCGTGCAGGGGCTGCTGCAGCTCGGGCTGGCCCCAAACAGCTGTGCTGGCACGGTGACACGGCGAGCAGGGAACAGCCCCGAGACAAAGGCAGGACAGACAGACGCTTGTTCAGGAACAATGGCAGCCCAGGCATATGTCAGAGAGGATCTCAGTCAGTCACACTGCCTCTGCCAAGTGAATAAGGAGAGGGAGAGGTGGGATTAATCTCTTTTTGAGGGCTCTTGGGCAACACATGAACTGTTTCTCTAGAGGTGCCTCACCCCAGCAGTGAATGCAGAGAACCAGCAGAGCCTCCTTGGAGATAACCAGATTCCTGATCTGAGGACCCCAGTTTTCTAATTTCATATGAGTCTTTTCTCCCCGTGTGTGCAGCCAGGGGCCGTGCTGTGTGTCACAGCCCACTGTGCACCCTGTCCTGCCAGCAGGACGACCTGGGCTCCCCTCCAGCAGTGCTGGGAGAGGGATCCTCAGGAGCGAGGTTTTGTTTTGGTTGGATTCCTCACAACAAGAGAGTTTTAGCACACACACTCATGCAATTAGCGTGGCATTATAATGGGTTTTACCCTCTGGCTGTACATACATTGTCTGAAAGATGCAAAAGCTGATACAATCTCGTTTAAAGGAGATATTCATAGTCATTTCAGCTATAATTTTTAAAGGAAAAGCCACCCACAGATTCGTTAGGAAAAGGAGGAAAATATTACAGCAGAGCAGTACTCAGTCCTCTTCACTTTACTGCCACGACCAGAGCTCTCTGGAAGGCTGCTCTGAACTTACAGCACGAGGCCTGTCCCCACGAAGGAGCAATAAAACTGGGAATCAGGAGCCTTGACAGCCCCAGCAGCAGGGAGGCTGAAGGAGGAGCACAAGTCAAGGAAGCACACGGAATCCCGGGGTGACTCCACGGAGTGAGGAATGGCACTGACCAGAGAAGGATCCTGCACCCACCCACTGGCCAGAGACAGCTCAGAGATAAATCACATCATTCCTTGTTAAATCACACCATTCCCTGTTATCCCACCTGAGCTACGTCAAATACCTGCTCACCCTGAGAACTCAGCACTGACACGTGTGGCCACCTATTCACATCAGCAGTTTGGGGACTTAAAATATATTCCAAAACTTGCAGTAAATCATTGCCTACAAAACATCCCAGTAGCTGCACCACAGAAGAGTCTGAAACACCAAGGCAGAGCTGTTAGCGACAGCACAATTTTTAGCACACAAGCATGGAAAAATAAGGTTTCATTGTTAAAAGACATTATCAAAAAGAACAGCTGTTATTTTTTGAGCTATTTAAGCACTGGATGTGCTGTTGATTTTCAGGTCACTATTGCTCTGTAGCAGCCTCCAGCTGGCAATACTTCAAAGATCCTAAAATGAAATATTTACAGTGGGTAAAAAAAAAAAAAATCTTTTGAGAGATATGATATGAAAGCAAACTGCAAAAAGATAGCTAAGGAGATACTACTGAGCAAAACTTCGATTTCACTTGGATTTAACTTTCAGGCAGAGAATCCAAGTCACACAGTTCCTGTTTCACCCATCCTTGGGGATCAGCTGCAGGAGTCTGAGTGCTCACTGACACAACTCATCACCTGACAAGAAGCCATGGGCAGGCTGATATGGATTGACAAAAGCTGGGTGAAGGTGTTCACAGACAAAAGTAAAAACTTATTGTACTTCTAGACATCTGGAACCTAAAAAAATGTACTCCACCTGCTAAATATTTTCTTAATATTTTGGCAAGTAAAGTAGTTTTTGCATGCAGGAATCTGCATGCATGTGAACAAGATTTCGTGTTTGTTGGAAAGGCGCTGAACAGAAAATAAGTTACTTAAGAAGATTACACAAAAAGACAATTTAATTAACTGACTACCAATGTGCATTCTCAGCATTTCATTGAGTTTTCTCAACATTCTCCATGGAATACTGTAAAGTAATCAAAAAATACCCAAAGGCACTTCCAGAAAAACTGTAAGTTACTCCAAATAGCCAAGTCTTTCTAACACATATCCTCAGGAGCTGGTCTTTTTAGTGGTATGGGATCTGTTCAGGGAAAGAACTGACTGAATGCAAGCTAAGAGATTTCATGCAGAACTTTCACATGAGCCTGAAGAAAACATCCAGATTTCATTTCCACTTACAGGTATTTTACGGGAAAGGGTTAAGCGACTTCAAAGGTGTGCTTCACTCCCTCCTGCTAAATGCAGACCTCTCCAGAGCTCCTTTTCCAACCATCGATGTCCTAAAAAAGCCTTTTAACGTTGGTTCTAATCACACCCTCCAGCATGTGTGCCATTATCACTTATTCTTTACAAATCAGAGCTAAAAGCAAAACTGATTACTGCAAGAAATCTGTCTCCGTGAACAAAAAGTGATTCAGAGTATCTTACTTAAAAGAAAGGAGTGAAAATTAAAGGGATACTGTTATGGCTAATATCTTTAAAAATGTTTAATTTGTCTTCCTTCATGGAAGCTTAAAATTGAAACTGCTTTCCAAATCAAATTTATTTCCTCATTTACACAAAATTTTCTGACTATGCTTCAGACCTTTTTATTCACTTCTCAACTACCTATATGAACCATAGCTACAATAAATTACTATACTACACATGACATTTATTCGGATACATTTTTAATTTCATTTTTAATTCTTTTTTTCAGCCAGTGGTATAGCTCTGGATGTGATGTTCACAAATAAATAACATGCCCAATAAAGACATAAAGCTCCATGCATTTTTACAGTTCTTTCTTCCTTATTTTAAAAGCTTTTACCACTATAACATGCACATTCCTGCCCCAATTCACTGACCTCTATTCCCATTCCCACCAGCCAACCAAGAAAAACCCAGATGAGAAACCTTCCTCTCCATGTCCAACAAGCCTGCAGGCCTTGGCACAGTTCCTGGAGTATTTCTGCACCTCCAGAGCAAAGTAGGTTAATAAGGTCTCTGGTCATATCCCCGACTGATGCCTGCTTCCTGCAATAACCACCCCAGCAGCTCTGCTCCAGCAGCAGCCTTGCCCTGCACCTCCCATGCTCCCACCAGGGCTCCCGGGACCAGGACAGAGCAAACCAACAGGAAATGGTGCTGAACTCCTTTCTGCTCATCACCCGCCTGAAGTCACACAGCAATCCCAGTGAAGCAGCTCGGCACCTCATCCCAATCAATACCTCAACACCTCCTCTGACAGGGGAAATCTGCCCTATTTCAGCCATTCCTTTCTTCACCATGATCATGTTTGGCTCTTTCCTGACATAGAGAAAATCAGAAGAGGATTCAAACCGAAGTGTGCAAAAAATATTTGAAACTCAGTACTTCAAAGTAATTACACTGCAGTGTTCCCTGCTTCCACCAGGGAGATATTCGTATCTGTTGGTTAAGGATTAAGCCTGGGGACTTTGATGTATTTGTATATAAAAACACAAATAAACAGGTATATATGTATGAAGCTGAGGGTACCTTTTAATTTTATGAATTACTGCTATTTATATTCATCTCCCCAAATTCTGTAGTGATGATAAATACATGAACATTCATCGAGGTTTTTAGCTGGAAGAGCCAAAACTTATTTACTAACCTTTCAAGTTTCAACTTACTCCGTCCGTTCCTTATTCAAAGGAATTCTGTATTCTACAATAATACAGAACACAGAATTGAAACCCAGAATGCTTCGTAGCTGACACTTTCTCTTCCATTCTCTCTACCAGAAATTATTGTAGATAACAGTATTTTATTTGTCTTGCATAGGCATGGATATTCGAATCACCAAACTTTAAAATATTACTTAAAATACACACTAAGCCTATAAGATGCTGTAATTCCCAAGCCCAACACTTCAGAACAGCCAAAGTAAACACTAAGCAGAGACATCTCAATTGCTCTGCTGCTGAACAAACCAAAGCAAGAGCTGAGAGCCAAAGGAGCAGCAGATCTGACACGAGTGGTGCAGCTTTTCCCAGAGTGGCAGCTCAGGCTCATCCTTTAGGCTGCCTGACAATGCTGGTAAAGGCCCAGCCACATTAGCAGCTGTGTCCTTGTAGCTGTACACAAGGCATTTCACACCAGCTTTTCTAAGGCTTCCTCTGCACATTTTACTCATGTAAATTATTGCAAACTGCTGCAATTTTTTTCTATGTAAAGACTTCTATGTGCTCAACCCTGCCCAGTCATTCCTTCTCTGAATTACTGTAGGAACAGAAGGGACATGCCAAAACACAAGCGTGAAATAAATAAATTCATAACCTCTACAGTCCAAAAGTCTAGAAGATGTCTCAGATGGGATATTTTTGGAACATGAAAGAAGTGCTTTATATTTTAGTACATGTTAATGAAGATTTAAGAAAGACCCATAGCCTTGCAAAAAAGAAGGAAAAAAAAAAGTAAAAATCAGTCTTCTATTTATTGCCAGGGCATTCAAAGACACATCAGTCTCCCATTACCATGGGCCAGTGAAGTGAATGATCCTCTGTCACATACCATCAAGTCTCACGGTGCTGTAAAAATTCCACCTATTTCCTTGACAGTCTCAATTACACTGGAGCCATAACCACTCCTTTTCAAGAGATTCAAAAGGCAATTTCAGAAATGCGGAGACATTGGAGTGACACACTGAAGTGGAGAGGTGAACAGCACCTTTGAGTGAACAGCCTGCTGAGAGTGGGATGAGACTGCTCAAAATTCTTCCGTGTTTGCAAGAGCAGAACATGTAACTGATGAATTTCTATGAGAGGTCGTTTGGTTACTATTCAAATGTCTGAAATACTGTAAAATTTGCAAAATCTAAATTTTCAGGTAAGCCAGCCAATCCTGTTCATGTCTTGGTGCCGGGGCCAGGTGACCTGTACCAGGTGCTGGAGGATGCACAGCTCCAGTGATCCTCAGCCTTTTCCCCCTTCTAAAATTCACCCACAAAATGTCATCTTACAGAACAGTTTAAAATATTACAAGATCTTCAAGGAAAGTGTGTCTCTCCTGCTTCCCACCAGAAGAAAACTAGCCTGAATTGTTATAAACCAAATTAACTGACACGTTATGATGCAGTTGGTTTGGTTTCACATCTTCATCCACAGAAACACCAAGGTCTGTCCCGCAGGACTCCCTTTTGACCTCCTCGTTTCACAGCTGCATTTAGCTTCCAGTGATCTCCATGAACTGACAGGAAAATCCTAATATATATTTCTCTATTCTGAGTCTGTCAAAAACCCTGTGATAATAGATGGAATCACTGCCATGGGTGCAATTCCAGGGGAATGAAATTAATGACTCTAAAATACTTCAAACCCAAAGTTTAAACAATAGTTCAGGATGAAATAAAATTATTACAGAAGAATTCCCTTTACTGGGTCATATGGTAAGTGACAAAATCTCCTTGGGAACAACTGTGGGAGTGATGATATATACATTTAATATTCAAATTACCAAACACCTGTCAGTTCTCAATGTTTTCGATGAGGTTTCACATGAGTAAACAGTAGCTTAAAAATGATAAGGTGACATGCCCAAGACAGAGATCAGAAAAAAAGCCACAATTAGGTCAAAGCTGGTCCTGATTCTGTCAACATTCACCTACTTTTCACAACTGCTTCAGAAAACAATAAGCAATCCAAACCTAAAGAACACACATGCTTTGTTTCTTCAGCAGGGGCAGAAGGGAAGCTCAGCTCAGCTTACAGGCTTGGGTGAGGATGTGAATGCCCTGCTGGCAAAAGCACAGTGCAAGTCCTTGATCCTGACTTTTCAAGTGCAATCAATGAGCAAATATGCTCAGAAAAGCACTCTGATACCTTGAGGTACCTATATTAATTGAAAAAAAAAATGAAATGTACTTTCCACTTCATAATTAAAATCTGCTTTTAGTTAAGCTCTTAGGTAGAACTCTTACTGTCTTCAATTAAATCAAGTGATCCATGGTAAAGCAGATTTTTTAAAATACATTTTTGCCTCTCAGAGCAGCTGTAGGACATTCTCTTTTAGAACAGTGGTGCACAAAGACTGGCAGAATGCAGGATCTGGGCTGGTCTTGCTTTAGTCACTGACACAGAAGGATTCCCCAGCACACACAGACACTCCCCTCTCCACACACAGTGCGGATCTACAAGAGAAGATAAAATTCTTTCTCTGCCAAATCATAAATGGCAACTTTCAATGGCTTTTAGATTTAAACCTGAAGAGGATTCTAGCAGGTTTTAATTTCACATCCTTTTGTTACAGCTCATCATGTGAATATTCACTGGTGAAGCAGCACTGGACAGAGCACTAACGATGCAGTCCCCTGTCCCTTTAAATTAACAGCAATTATTATGTGGGAGCTTCTGCCCCCAACAATTTGAATTTAGACATAAGAATAAAGTAGATGGTAATCATTACTCACTGCCATTTCACTTTAAAAGCTGGGTATTATTTTTATACTAGCCTTGGTTGGTTCTGTGTTTGGTAGTTGGTTTTTTTTTTTTTCATTTCCATATGCTGAACTACAGGAAAACAAAAAGCACTAAACCCCGCTGGTCTTTACCTGTACATTATGTTAACAACAGGGACTCTGAGAACAATGACTTAGAAGACACGTGCCCTTGACAAAACTATTGGCAGATCTTCATTTTTGGGTCCATTCCTATTTGTCCTTGAGATTGAGATACGAGCTGTGACTTGAAAAATGCGAATTGATCGGGAGACTCCCCACTTTTGTTCAAAAACAGACGTAGTATCTCAATTCCCCTTGCGTTGTTTTGACTGTCTTTATTCTGTTTTTTTTAAAAGAGCCGAGAGCAGGTCTGAGCTGCCCCCCTGGTGCTGGGACACCCCTGCACACAGCCCACGTGTGACCTTGGGCAGTGCTGCTCCGTCCACACTGACGTGAGGAACACGCGGCTCTGCCTGATCCACAGCCCTTCCTCCAGCCAGAACAACAACAAAACCAGCAATTCTGCTCCATCATCATACCCACCAGCTACAAATCAACATCAACGAGGTCTGCTCTCGACTTCAAACGCAGCGGGCAGAACACAGGGGAGCAGAAAGCACTGAGAGGCTCAGGAAATTATTTTCTTCATTTTACCAAAAACACTAGCCTAGGAATTGATAAAATTAAGAAAGATGGATGGCAAGCAGCCCAGAAATAATAATGCCTTCTCTTCCTTGTCCCGAAAAGAAATCTCCCTTCCAAAGACTGCTCTGAACGAGCCAAGCAGAACTTACAGAAACATCCAAAGAGAAGTTATACTGCAAGATGAGAACAGCCTTTAAACAATGCTTTTGTCCTGCCACTATGCAATCTCTGGAGGAAAAAGCTCTAATTGAGGGCTTTCAAATAGTCTCACATGGTCTGCCAAGGGCCTTTAAAAACGAAAGCAGGAGGAAGCCAAGCAGGTCCCCAGTTAAAAGGCAGAGACACACTTGTGCCCAGAAGCCAGTGACCTGCAGCTCTACTCCAGACAGGAGTGCCCTACATCAATCAAGGGGTTCAAAATGGACTGGGAGAGAACTTTTTCTGTATTTCCTGTAGTATACCTTAACCCATTAGGAACCAGAACAGCTAAGGCTGAATAGAATGGTTTTCAGAGAAAGCCAGTCCCCTGGCCCAGAGCACGTGCCAGGCTCCCCTCCCTCACCCCCACGAGTGCCAGCACACACCTCAGCAGCTGAGCACAGGAGGAACACTGCTCCTTGCTGAAAGCTGCCACTGCCTTTATGGAGTAAGTTTTGCTATGCACAGACAAATAATCTTCAACAGTTACAAGAATTTATATCAGATAAAACAATAAAGTGCATTACCTGCAATAGCCAACTCCACACTGCCAAGGGAGAAGGCAGAGTCAGTCACTCTTCAGAAAAAGCATAATAAACTAGCTCAAACCCTGGATAAGTATTTGGCCACCAGCTCAATACCATCCCCAACTTCACTGGTCCCATTAAGCCAAGGCTCTACCCTGACACCACTTAGGCTGGAAAGCCAAGCAAACCCTAAGAGCACCGCCTGGTGGTACCCGGATAATGGAGACAACCAGGAGCAGATTGAGGATTAGCACCACTCCTAAACCACAAGGAAACTGAAACACCAGTTTCTCTGGTGAGCAATTTTTTTTTTTTGGTAACTATCAAAATGTATTTTCATATAAAAGAAAATGGACGAAAGAAAATCCTCCTCTAAAGTCCAAGGATTACTACAGTTCCCTGTATATTTCACTTTTCCACAAAATTTCCTGTAAGAGTTTTTGAACAGAATGCTCTGAAAAACCTTTTCTTGTTTTGAATTACACGTAAGTACCATCATATCATGTTCTAAGAAAATTAAAGAAATAAGAGAATACGTATTTTACACAATGATTCTGCTATAACCGTTCTGATGTTATACCCAACAGCATAAAGAGCATAAAAATTCCACTCACACACAAATGCTTCCAAGCCTTTACAGAAAAACACCACATCAGGAAATTAAAGAATGATACTACCAGGACACACTGATTTTGCCACAGCCCTCAAGATTAAAGCTCAAATTCTTACTAAGCACTTTTAAAGTCTGTACATGGCCATGTTCCAGAGCTGTAGCCATGGAAGTTGTTTCGTATCAAGGCTGGTGTAAGTCTGCCTTCATTTATCCATCACGATTGCATAAGAAAAGATGCAGCTTTAGATACTGAAATGAAGTCCAGATTATTCTGGTATGTTTGGTGTATTGTTCTGGTGCATTTCGAGCAGCATTTTGGTACCCGGCTGTCCTCCACTGCAGCTTTCTGCCCTCCTGTCCCCTCTCAGGGCTGTACCCACACCAGCCTGAACAGCACCACGTGCACTCACTTCACACACCTGAGTTCACCTGAACACGACTGGCATTTTTCCACAATTACTGAAACCCCCCCAGGCAATTTGTAGCAAAACTAGGGAACTGTGAACCTAGAAAACTGAGCTGACAACTTCATTGACTGAGGCTCTCAGCAGACTTACAATACAAAACTGAACCTTACGAGCATCAGCACTTCAGTGACCTTAAGGCATTTGTGACCATGGGCAAGTTGGGGATTTCCCCACATGAGACTCAGTTCTGTGATCCATATGCTGGAATCACAAGTATTCACACAGTTTGCACCCACAGGCTGCAGCCCATCCATGTGCCCACAGGACACACTAAGGAAGGCCACGTGTTTCCATAGAGGAGATGACTTTGCTCTTTTCCAGGTTCCTCCTGCAACGCACTATGGATGGAGCTCCAGTGATTTCCACAGAGAAACATTATTTATTTTCTATAATTTACCCCTCGCCTCCAAACACTACTGTTTTCATTTAAGCATGCTGTTGGTAAGCTGCACTTCATATCAAGTACCACAGACAATGGCAGAAAATAAGAAAAACGGGCAGAAGTGATGAAAAAGTCAGAAAAGACAGTAGGGGAAATAAAAATTAAATAAAATATATGACCTATGTTATTTAAAAAAAAAATACTGCTACAATAACATTTGCTTTTATAACCCCTCTTAGATAGGTAATGGCTATGGTTTGTACCACCCATTCACTCCCCATCCCATCCACTTTTTCCCTGTTACTGCTGATTATGAACAAATGCAATCATCAATAAACAAAGCATCGATCCCAGAAGCCTCTATCCTCTTCATACATGTTTGTACTGCCTGCCATCTGCCACTTTGATTTAAGCATCTCCCACCTTACTCAGGGGTCTACTTTTACAAAACAGGTGCAGTAGTTACTCTGACTACCAATAAACCAAAACTTACAGCACCTACTGCGAGATTTTCTGGCACTTAAAACTCTTTGTGGATTTTTAACATCCCTTTTAAAAAACATCACCAATTATATTAATGAACACAAATTCCATTTAAGCAAACTCGACACACCTTTGAGCCAGCTTTTCTCACAAGAACAGCTGCACATTACCCACTCCAGACCAGGAGGCAGAACTTTCCAGAGGATTAAAGATACATGAGACCTAGATACAACCATTACAAGTAATCAAAAAACACTTCAAACATATCCCCAAGGCTTCCTCCACTTCACCTGCCCAAAGCTATTCTTTCTATCCCATTGTTCCCTGAGAAATGAAGCAGCCCAGGCACATCCAGCAGCCTCCCCCCAGACCCTTTCATAGCCTTTATCTCCTGCTCTGGGGGATCCCACACTTCAGGCTGCACCCTCACACCTTCACCCCCACAAAACACCAACAGCTCTGTTTTGGATTAGGGAATTCAACAACTTAAATATCCTCTTAAAAAGAGATGAAAGAGTCAGGGGGAGAGAGAAAAGAACATCTGAAATATGTCTTCTGGAAAATCAATATTAGATTGCAGATCCAGTCACAAGCTGTAACATTCGCAGAATTCAGAGGAAAAAAGAAAAAACACTGAATGCTACCAGGTTCTAACTGGATTATCAGCATCCAGTCCTGTGTGGATACAAACAACATCAAGGCCTGCAGGTGCTGCAAAGCAACTTGCATTTCAAGTGACCTCTGAAACGCTGACCTTGGCATAATTTACAGTGAACTAATTTATCCCAAACGGTCCTCGCCCAACTTTGAGAAAAAAAAAAATGTAATTCACATTCCTTCTTTCTTGCATCATGTTACAAGACAATAATGAACAATCTCATATATTACTTGGATAGAATTTCACCTAATCCCAATGTCTAATTCGAATGCAAGGAGTTATTATATCCATTTCATTTAATTCACTCCATTTGGGAAACAGTCATTTAAATGTTAACAGAATTTTTCTTTTCAGGAAATTTGAAAAAAGGCCCCAACCACTCAAACACATAAAGCTTTGCAAAATTTCCCATATAGAAAAACCTGAATAAGGCCATTGTTCTACTACATTTCTTCACAAATAAGGTCAGAATCCAATTTAGATAAAGCAATCCTATAAAAAATACTGACATAGGGATCCAAGATCATCACCTGCAGCTCCTTCCATTGTGATGGTGAATGTGAAACCCCATCCCCACTCTACTCCGTGCCCATTGCCAGTGAGTGCTGCCTCCTTTGCCTTAGGCACCCTCCTGGTTCCCTCCAATAACTGGCTAAAAATGACTCTGCCACCTTCTTATGAAATCATTGTCTATCTGCATCAGACAACAGCAGAACTCACTGAAGTAGAACACAAAGAGTGGAAAACTCGCGGTCTAAGCCCGGCCCCGCAGAGCTGGGGGGAGGTGACTTGGGGAGACAAACACCCCAGTGTCAAGAGCCCTTCTCTGCCCCCCCTGCTCTGTGCCCTGGGCACGGTGCCACGGGGCTGGAACACCCCTGAGCCCCTCGTGCACCCCAGCCCTCTCCCGCGGGGTGGGTGAGGAGCAGAACAGCGCCAGCACTGCTCAGCAGCAACAAAAAAGTCACTTCAGACTAACACAAAATGTCACATTACATAGCTCAAAGCAAACCATTGTCCACCTGTTAATTAATAGAGAACATTTCCTGATGGTCAAGTACTGTCTTCTGGAGCAGGTGAGGTTTGAGGGACTAGAAAAAGCTGATACAGACAGCTTTAACTTCAGAAAAAACCTCTCCCACCAAAAGTCCTAATGAATTTCATTAAAGAAATGTCTATAGTTCAGCTTTTGCTAAACTTTTCTTGCTTACCAGTCTAGGCATCATTAATAGCATTAACTATGCCAAACATCATTGTGGTTTTCAGCAATATCAGATAGCAGAAGAGGAACTTCTCCTGCCACTTCTCAGACTTCTCTGAACCCATAACACCTTTTTTTCCTTAATATACATTCTGGCAATTTTGTCCCAAACACATTGTTCCCACTGCACCCTTGCTCAGCAGGACACACTCCTTTAAAGGAAAGGGAGATTATCAGTTTATCCTGGAAACGTCTTTCCTGCTGCTGTGCTTAGTATCAGTGCTGGGATAAAACCCTCTTAAAATAGTTCCAGGGTCCAGGCAACAATCCATTGTATGCCATATTCTTTTGGGTTTTATGGAGCAATGACTTTGGCATTTTCAGGCCTTTGCAGGCCAGGAATGAACAGTAGATTAAGGCTAAATTATTTCTGCCCTTAAAGTTATGACAGCCTGAACATGATGTCCTGTCTCAACACCAACAGCCAAACTGTTTGGAACACTGTACTGTCATGTGACCTCCTGAATAAAAAGGATTAGAAGCAAGTGCGTTAACCCACACACACAATTTCAAATGGGGTAAATCAGGAATTTAAAAAATATTAATTCAAATACTTTCTTCTATTGTCACTTGAAACAGCTTTCCCACAGAGATGCATTTTAACATGGATTTGACATTATTAAGAGAGATTGCTTGGTTCCACAGCTTTTGATGAACGACAATAACTTTTCAAAATTAAGAGACACAAGGAAGACAAGTAGAATTCCCCCACACCTTACATTCCTATCTCACTGGAGTAGATATATCCCAGCCAACAGGACATTTCCACATTTCAGCAGCAGTGTTACCACCTTGAACCAGCAGCAAGAGTCATTATTCCCTATCTCCCTCCTGCAGCTGCAGAACCTCTTCACTGGTTCAGGAACCCTGCATGGAAACAGCACCAGCACCTCTTGCAGAGGGACTGAGGCTTCACCCCTCATTTCAAACCTACCAGCCTTGGCAGATTCAATCAATACGTTTTTTTAATTATCATTATTATTATTTTTTTAGGAATCCCACCAGATGGCAGCAGCATGTCTCCCCAGCAAAAGTGGGAGCACTTCTCCAAAGGACAGCTCCTTATTCTTGGAACAGACACAAGACTTCCAAAACTCAGCCCTACTCAGTCTGAACCACAGGACACAGACAGAGCTTGTCGCTGACATTAAAATCTGGATTTTTTCAGCACTTTAGGAACATGAGAGCAGGGAGCACTCCAAGAACAAATCACTCTGGTTTTGGCAAATGAGGAACATGACTGGGTTTGCAGCAATTCACCAAACCAGAGCGTGGGGAAACAAACCTGCATGACCTGGGGAAAGTCCCTGCACACCTGCCCCGGCTTCAGCAACACCCTCTTGGTCCCAGCTCAGCAGGCAGAGCAGATGCTGTGCCAGAGACAGCTGATTTCCACAGAAGTGGTGCCCAGCTGAGCGAGGACATGGCCTGTGTGCACAGACACCAGCGGCAGCAGCACCTACCCGCAGGGGTTAATAAAGTGCTGAAGCATGAGGCTTTGGGTCTTCAGAGTGAAAAACTCCAGCAGCACATTAGCTACCCTGAAACATCATTGAGTACCAGACAAATGAACTAATGACAAATGCTAATTCAACTGCCAAGAGAAAATCTCTCTCGGTGAGGTAACAGGAAGTGCAACACCACACGCTGATCGCTCGTCTGATGCACTGAACTGAGCTGCAGGTCAGCTGTACCTCCCGAACAAAGCAGTGACACATCAGAGCAGAAGATTAAAGACTTCTGCAAGTACCCCAACTGTTTATGGAACAACATTCATTTCCCTCAGAAGCACTGATAAAAACTTTTCAGTTACCTATTAGCACAAATAATGCTCAGACAAGGTTCTGAGAAACAACGAATCCTCCTTCCAAAGTCACTCATGCTTTGTGAATCCCATGTCAGGCTTGAACCCAAGTGCACATTGCTCATGTCCGAGTCACCTCAAACTATAAATACTCAAGTCAGTGTTTACTTTATCTCACATAGCTAAAATTCAATTAGCTAAAATTCATGGGCATTCACCCACATTTTGAATTAAACTAAAATTCAATTTAATTACTGCTTACAGACTCCTAAATTGAGCCCGCACTCACCAGCAGAAGTTAACATGAAATGCCAAAAGCTGAGCAGTGACCACTGAATTCAAACACACGTGAGCAAAGAGGAACTCACTTCCACCAATGACATCCTCAGCCAGTGCAGCCCCAGCTCTGCCGGAGGGATCCCAGCTCCCAGCTTCTGCTTTCAGCTAACACCCTCCCCCTTTGTTGTTTTCTCTTTCCCAAGCTGTTGTTACCTCAAAGCAAAGCTGTAGCTGCAGCTCTGCAGGCACAGTCCCCCAGGGGCAGGTCCTGCCGGGCGGCCGCAGGTGTGCAGCCCAGGGCTCGGGATGGGCGGATGCTTCTGGCAGGGTCTTTCCTACCTGATGTCAGTCAGACCCTTCCCTCTACACCTCCCTTCTCCCCTCAGCACTCTTAATGATATTATATTTAAATATGCAAGCGTGACCTTTCATTCTACTGAATATTGTGGAAGCGGATCTCTCTCCGCACCTTGTTTTTTGGCGAACAGAACTGGGAAAATAAAGACCTGGGAAATGCACAGGCAAACAGAACACCAGTAAAAAGGGCTGATCTTACATAACAACATAAATTTAAGCAAAGACCGTAACAAATTGTTATAAAACTCCGTACTTTTAGAAAATATACAAACTGATGGAAATACCTTTAGATAATTTTTTAAAGCAGATTCCTTGCCAGTTTTCATTCTCCTACACCTACTTTTTAATGCTGTACCACAGCCAGAGCACGGCAGTGCTGACTGCACAACAGCTCCCCTCCGACTGGGAGAACCCAGTGTTTAAATTTAAACTCCCCAGCTCTGAGGGAAGGCACACGAGAGCAACCACAACACTGACCGGCACCTCGCTCCTGCAGCTCCCTCGGCCTTCTCAGAAAGCACCATTTTGCTACCAGCACTGGGCTGGTGACGTGTGGCCAACCTGAAGGGCTGGGCTGCAGGCAGAAAGGGTTTTGCTCTCCTGAGGCCTGCCCTGCTGAGCCCTCTGCCTCCGTACGCTGGCACACAGTGACCCGGCCACTCCTCTCACTGAAGCTGCAGCTCGGCCAGTGCCTAAAGCAAAACTCCCGGGGCACCCCAGAGGCTCGGCTGGGAACGCTGCAGAGGGCTGGGACACCACACACAGCTGCACGCTGCAAACTTTGCATTCGTGCTGCAGGAAGTGCACTGCAATACGCCTGCTCTCCAGAACAACCCCCTGCCAGCCTTCATGCTTCCCAGGCACAGCTCAGAACAGGGCACGCTGACAAACATTTATATACAAATATATATATAAACTGCTGCCAGCTTTGTGTCAGTGCTCCTGAAGGGCACTAATCACATACATGGCTCTAAGGTAGTCATAAAATGCATTAGGAGAGATTCCACTCCGCTGACAGACTCCTCTGAAACGCGGCTGGGGGATAAAAGGGCCGGAGGCAGAGCTACAGCGAGGCAGGAAATCCCATTTCCATTTTTGAGAGGGGAGCAGAGTTCAGCTGTGCTGTTTTAGGTAGCACACAGCACTACCGCAGGTCAAACCGCCGTGAGACAAAGATCTTGACAGGTGACTGCACAAGGAAGACATTTTCATACGCTTTTCATTTCTGACTCTTAAGCCAGGTCAAAATGAATATTCTAATGCTCATTTGTTAACCTGAAATTTTAGGAAGCACGGCTTAGCTGCACGGATGCACAGTCTAATTAAAGGTACAGAAAGGGCATAAACAAGCTGTATTGTCTCAGAAGAGAACAGCAGGGTGGGCTGTTAGTCAGAGGTGGCTCCTCACCACTGGGAACCTCGTTCTGCCAACGCAAACAAGCGAAGCAACTTTCTAAGAACGGAGAAGAACCAGCAAAAAAACTCTTAGTAAGCAGCTCTCTTGTATTCTGATTCAAATGACAAAAACAAGGATGAGTTATGATCAGGTAAAGAATGACAAGGAGGTATCGGTTCACTTTTGTCTCTACTCACCAGACAACACCAAAGGCTCCATATCCGATGGGTCTGTCCGGCTCAATGTCCAGTTGCTGCTGTGGATGTTGTGAGTGCTGATGATGGTGCGCTTTGACTGCAGCAGCTGCTGCAGCCTGTACCTGAGCTGGGGCTGCTGCAGCCGGTCCGGGGGCCTGGCCCGGGGCCGGGGATGGGAAGTACGGCTGCTGCTGCCCTGGGTTCAACATC